>VZUI01050358.1:0-46625 GCA_013401135.1 Cettia cetti
CCCTTCCTTCCTTCCCTTCCTTCCTTCCTTTCCTTCCTTCCTTTCCTTCCTTTCCTTCCTTTCCTTCCTTTCCTTCCTTTCCTTCCTTCCTCCCTCCCTCCCTCTGTGGAATACACAGTTTCACTATTTGACTTGAAAACATTGAGGAAATTGCACACTGTCCCACCCATGGGGTTTTTTCTTTGCTCTAATTCCCTGCACGGACCTTTGCTTTCAACATATCTTTCTTCTTTACATTCTCACCATCTGGAATTGTAACTCAGGCTCTGGACTTTACTATTCCTAAAGTTATCTTTCGTGACTTTGAGAAATCTGTCTTTTGAGATGTTTACCTTTTCTCTCTCTTGAATTATTCCATCAACTTTCAGTCTACTTCCACTACGGCACATTAGGGTGGCTAACAAATATCAAGGCTTTAATAAATAAACTCTGAAGCACTGCCTAAATGCCACATGGGCATCTCAGTTTTGGTGCTATGGCCCTTAAAAATGCTTCTTCCTCAAGGCCAACAGAAACTTAATGGTGACCACTTGGGAAAATATCCATACTGTGTCCAAAATGGATGGTAGTGATGGAGTTGAGTCACTCCTAGCCAAAAAATTAACATGTGATATTATTTCTCTGTAGATTTTATTTTAATAAGTTTTGATTCAATTTGCTCCCCATTTAACACTTTTCTCTTACAAAGCAAGCAGTAAACAGGATGAGGAACATTGTCATGGAGATTATCCAGATAAAGATAGAAACAGGTGTTCAGAGAAATAACAGCCTTAAACTGTTCTGGCAGATTTTGTTATGTCTAAAGAATTACATGAATAAAAATCTTAGAGACTCATTGCTTACTTTAGATATGGCAGTTTACAGGTCCATACATCTTTCTTACATATAAAGAAATATCCATGAATGAAACATGCCATCTTTGCTTGTTTTTTTTGGTTTGGTTGGTTTGGGGTTCTTTTGGTGTAGGTATAATAGTCCAGGGCTTAAACCAGCAAAAGACTGTGTGAACTTTGGTCTCCCGTTAAGGAGAGAAAGGATAACCCCAAGTTTTGACCTTAAGGAAATGCTGAGCAAACTTTTGTCACTTTGGTCCCTAGCAAGTGAATCAAATTAGCTCCTGATTACCACAGAAATTCAAATCACTATTTACTTAAACCCTACTTCTCATCTCCCAGTCTCTGACTGTTCTCTTACTTCTCTTCTGCACGTTATCTTTTACTTCTCATTTTTCAGGATTTCATCTTTTCAAAAACAGCAAATCGAACAAGGTTGAGAGCTTTGGTATTCTCACAGATTAGATGGCTAATCCCAGTTTTATTTTTACTTTGAAATTAAGAGATTTAATTTTCTGAAATTGCAGCAGAAGGAAGAAGTAAAAAAGCAGATGGATAGAAAAAATAAAAAAAAGGAACAAAAAACCTTTATGGGTGAATCCCAATCTGTCATTTTTTTACATATCACATGACCAAGTATAAAATATAATTTTAAATATGACTGGTTAATATGCTACCTGAAACCAGAACCCTCTTCCTAGCAGATTTGATCCAATGCACACTGAGATTAATGGAATATTCTGTACACTTAAAGCTGAGTAAAATAATCAAATAGTAAAAATATTCAAACTAGATATTTTCCTATTGCTTTAAGCATTTAATTAGTATTTTTCTCCCAAAAAAAAGGTAATTTTCTTTCTACGTCAACTGTACAATGTGTTTTACATAAAACTGGGAGGTCAATGTGAGATTCAATAGTGCATATCTATATATTGACTCTAATATAATTCCATAGCTTTTTATTGTCATCATCTTGTTCTATTATTACTTCTGTTTGCTAGCTTTTCTTCTTTTGTTCTTTTTACTGTATTATGCTAGTTATATTTGGCAGTCTTCAATTATAGACAACAATTTATTCAGTGTTTCCTGAAACAAATGCACAGTATAATTATATCAAGTCAGAAAAACAAATTTCAAAGGCTTTGGGGTTTTTTTCTAAACTCAAATATTGGGATTTAATAAGTTAATCTACATTTTTACCAATGACATAGTAAATTATAAGGGAGTATTAGCTGCACCTACCCAAAAGGAGATGGAACTTCATGAAAAATGGTCTTAAACTGCAGTTTTCAGTGTGAATTTACATGATCCTATATGGAGTCTTACCCACTGATTAACATTTCATAAGGAGAGAAGTTTCAGAAATGCAGTGTTCTAAGATAGAAATGTCAACATGTCATGTCAAAAACATGTCCTTTTTTCCCCCCTCTGAAAATTGTTTTGTTCAATGAGGTAATTATACTTTATATTTTCTTTACTGATCTCTAAATAGAAAATAGACTCAGTTTTTCCAAGGAAAATGCATTCATCTACCAAAGTATTATTTTGTTTTCATTTCAATTTCATACTATCTAGGATTTTTGACCCAATTAAAACAGAATATGCCTTCTATATTTCCTGTGATGTGATAATAACATGATGCCTCAAAACCTGACTCACTCAAAACCTCAAAAACTATTCACTCTGCTGCAGAAAAAAATCTTGCAGGTAAAATTAATCTCCAGTGAAAGTTTGGTACTCGGTCTACAACTCACCTATGCCCATTCTGCAAAGGCAATCCAGGTGTGAGCTACGCTTTCAGAAACCAGTGGACGTAGTCACAGGAAAATAAGCAGTGAAATTCCTAAGACACAATAACCTTCACATATTTAGATTTGACTTAACCAGAATGAAGTTTTAGTTTTCAGCACTCTCATCTGCAGTCTGTGTGTGCATCCCAACACCTGTGATACACACATCTTCGATTCCGATTATTTGACCTCTTGGCTGTTTCCTTCAGCTCAGGAGATGTGAAGGAAGAAAAGTGCTCAGTTTCACTCCCTGTTACCACATTTACCACATACTCCTTTCCTCCCATCCCTAATCCTCTCAACTTCCTCTTGCCACCCCCCAGCTGTCAGCACAGTTTGCTTTGTCACCTCCTCATCCTCTCTGGAGAGGGATAAAATGAGTGTGGAATAAGTGCCAAAGCTGCTCTCCAGGGCCCTCTGCAGCAGAGTCTCTCAGAGCAGCTCCCACAGCACAAACAAGGCTGGCTGAGATGTGCTATGTGCAAGGTAAATCCTTGTATGTATCTACATCACAATGTAAACATGTTTATTTATATAGGACCAACAAGTTAAGATTATTGTACTTTCACAAAACTGCCTGAAAACTGTTCTTGACAGGTGCCTTGCAGTGCAACAGAGTGTAAATAAAAGTCTGACAGTCCAAATCACTATTGCAGCAGTAATCCACAAAGGCCAAAATGATAGCACTTATTATTTCTCCAGTTGTGTCTTTAAAAAAGCCCACAACTAGAAGATAAACAGATACATAAAAACATGAGAAAAAACTGTTACAAAGGAGTCATAGTGAGCAGCCACCACAAAAAGACTTAAGCACAGGTTAGTGGAAGCAGTATAGCAAAGCCTTATGATGTGGCAAATAAAAGCAGCTACCCAGGATTTCAGTGTCTGTAGTAGCGAGTACACAGTGTCATCAGACTCAGGCAGCTGGAACAGAGGGGCACAAGGTTCCCTTTCTCTTGCAGCCTGCAGAGCAGCAAAGAGCAGCCCTGAAATGAGGATAGGGCCAAGCCTTGGGCTTTATTTGAGCTCCCTATTAAAAAGCTGCTGTCAGTCTGGCAATGCAGAGGGATTCATGGGGTGAACATGAGGCGTATGACTGATAAACTTGCAGGCAAGGGTAGACACAACTTGGGAAATGTGTGTGTTGTGTGTGTCTGTGTTCAGCATGGACTCTTGTAAGTGTAGATTTAGGATCTCTGCAGAAGCAGCAAAATCATTAAGGAATAGTCAGCTGCATGCCTTCATTTAATCATCTGATGCTTATCAGGCTTTCAGGATAGTCATCTGGGCAGTTTTTAGTTTACAGAGGCAGTAGCTGTTGGATTTACATTTGGAACTAGACAGTTGTTTATTTATGAACACATAGTTTGCTGCTCTCAACAATGCAATTGCTTGCCAGCTATCATTATATCTATCAGGACTGACCAATCAACACTTGATTTTCTCATTACCACATAAACCACCAGTACAGATTCATGTACAAACCAGATAAAAACTCCAGATCACCGAAATCAGGTTGTCCTGACTGTTGGCAGACAGCAGTAGGCACACTGTCAAGTTGGGATGTTGTTTTATGACCAGTGGAAGAAGCTGCCATCTGTACAAGTGAGGGAGAGCCTCTGCTCACATCCCTACAAATGGGTGAATTCCAAACTAGTCTGACTGGGACTTTGCTGTAATTGGAGACTGTCTACATTCTTTCCTTTGGAGATTTTCAATCAGATAAGTTTGTTGGTTAGACTTACACCTAATGCAAAGGTAGAGCAGCAGTAAACACCCTGGGACAGTGGCAAAGGCAGGCCCCTACTGCACTTGCAGTGTTTGACTTACAGTGATTGCAATCTCTTTGTATTGGTGTAAAAGAGAGCAGAAATGTCCTGCCACAAGTTAATGTACCAATTCTTAGATGTGCAAGTAAACAAAATAATGGGAAGAAAGGTTGGTTGGGAGGCAACAACCAAAAGCTCTGCTCTGCGATTGTAGAGGGTGATGTTCATTGAACTGCATTCCTCACTGTGATCATAGAGGTAGTTTATGCAGAACACATCACCTTATTACTTGACCATGCTAATAGTTATCCATTCAAAGCTCTTTTCACAAAGTTACTCCTGTCTAAGATGCTACAGATGCTTCTCTGCAACCTTTCCTTAGTGACACTGCCTGTAAATGTTAACTAACAGAAATGCTCCAGAGCACATTTCAGCACTTCAGAACACAGCATCTGGACCACTTGGGTATCACTGGGAAAAGGCTGATGACTTGTTTCAATAATAACTATATTGATGGTAAGAACAAAATAAAGATAAATGCGTGGAAGTGGGACAAGTGTTGATGGAGGGAAATGTTCAAAAAGGGAGCATACCAGAATGAGGCTATATTAAAATAAGCAACAGTGTGTTACTTGCTCTGCTCTTACATTATTTTCTCTTATCACTTACCACTGTCTGCTAAATAAATGACCAAACAGACCAGCTCATTCTGTTAAGTAACAGACTAAGTCTGCCTCTATGCAGGCACTCTTCAATTTCAAAAGAAACCTAACTGAACAAAGACAAATATGGCTGGCCAAAAAAAAAAATATCCTAAGAGCTTTCAGCCTTTTAACAGTGGCATTTAGAAAACTTAGAATCTTAAATTTCAGCTATGTAAATTTACACCATCAACTGAAACAGCATTATACACTGCTAGCTTACTAAAATAAAGCATTCTGTAATTCCCTATTTCAATTTGTCGTGTTTATAAAATCAAAATTGATCCTTTTACAGGCATAGTCAGAAGTGCAAGTCAGACGTACAAGTAAGAAGATGCACAAACACAGTATTCCCAAAAGGAGGCTTTTACAGGTCATATTTTTTGCTAAACTGATTCTGGAGAAGCTGCAGTTACCCAGAGTCAATAGCTAAATCCCCTGTCCCAGGCTACTGCACAAACACAAATCTATACCTGAAGGCTATCGAACCACTGTTCTGCCAGAGGAAGGCTGTGTTCCATTTGTTGCTGAAATCTTGGCAATTTTTCCTGCATTTATTCTTCCATTTTCTTGTTTGCTGACTTCAAATGTCTTTCAAAAAACCAAGCCAACCTCAAAACCCTCTAACAGTGTCTCTCAAGTATCATATATCTTCCGGATTAAGGGTAGTTCAGTACCCTGAATTTTTCATTGTTCAATTTGTATTTGATCTATACATCCTGGTCTGTGCCCCATCTACTCGCTGCACATGGCTTGACTTCTGCCCCACTCTTCTTGAGAGGGGAATCCTGTGCTGTTCTGTTTCTCTACAGTGACTAGGCTCCAATGCCAGACACTGAGTTGACATATTTTGTAACCACAGTATTATAGATAAGAGTAAAGTTAAAAATAGCAGGTAAATAAAACCATGGCAAAAGGCGAACCAAAATATTCTCATAATGTGCATTGAGAATGACAAAAATGTAAGTACTAGTTAGCATGTCAACAAGAGATGAAAAAGAAATAAATGGCACCCATTCCAAGATCTACAAGTTGGATTAGCCTGGGAACAAACTAAGAATGAAGCAAATGACAGATATAAATAGACTATGAGCTGTAGCACTCTGCTCCATTATGAGATAATTGGAAGAGATAGATAAGGGGGAAGTCTAAAGTGAACATCATGTACTAAAATTTTTATAAGGCATTTCAAAAGGTTCTCTAGAGATTGATACTAAAGGTAAAAAACCACATGCTCATACAAAGGAAAAGAAGTAAACAACACAAAAAAGTAAAATAAACATGTTATGATATAACATAAACTGAGTGCCTATCCTCAGTAAAAATACTGTAGAAACATGCCATTTTTTTCATATTTTTAATATAATAATTTAGCTTAAAAGTCACAGAGGAAAAGAACCTACTGAATAAGAAGGTAACAACTTGAAAAAAAATATTGCACAAACCACTATTTCATAAAGGAATGTACAGATAGAACAGAGAGCCTTCTAACAGAAAAAAACAGGTAACTTCTTATTGACAGAGCAAAGTAAAGGCCGGTTGAACCTATAAAGCAGAAATAAAGCAAAGCCAAATTAATCTTTATTTGCCTTGAAACCAGACAATAGGAACACTAAACTAACAGCATTTAATAAATCTTTTTTTAAATTGTATACATCTACTTAGTTGAACTCAAAGGAATTATAAATCCATATACTTTACTCTCTATCTATGCTGTGGATATATTAATTGTTTAGGTAAAAATGTGTTCATCAATATTTATTAACCAGACTCTGTGCACCTGGTCATAGAGATGCTAAAAAGACCCATATACATTTCCCCTCCTAAGCAGACATATATCCTGCTCCATTAAATGAGATTTTGTCTGTCTGTCTCACCACAGGCTAAGAATTCATCTTCATATCACATAAAGCAGGAGCAGAGGTAAGAACTTTGATTTTGTGCTCACTTTTCAAACTTCATCCCTTTGTTACAAGGAAACTAGTCTACTTCAATAACTTTTCAAGCTCAAGTTTCCTGATATTCTACTGCACGCACCCTTTCCTAGGATTTTATCTTGTAATGCAAGTGGAGGGTATATATTTTTAACAAGGAAAGGGAAAAGAAGTATGAACAATTTCCAGGACTGCGCAACTTGGAAAACCAAACAGTTTCAAGGCCTTTAATAATTTTTCTTCCCTTTCTAATAGCTCTATCCATCTTTCCCTCCTGGTATCTCTGTGACTGAACTAAGGGTCTGAAATTGAATCGTTACAGCTGTTTGCACTGTTACTACCTGAAAGGCAATGCAAAGCTTAGGACTTGCAGTTTACCAGCTTGACTGGAAGAGCAGGAAGACAATGGTTATGCTGCTACCTAAATTTTACACATCTAATCCACTCATTTTATCAGAGGTACTAAAAGCAAACATGCCCTTCTCTTGCATGTCTTTGATTCCAACCCCTCCTGCAGCCTGGCCTTCTCACATTGTCTGTGGCCACTTGCTTATTTCAGCACTCTACTCTTCAGCTCTAAAAGGTTTCCACAAAAACTACAAATAGATAAAAGTTATAAAATCATGCTCTCATACCTCAGAGTGCTCTGAAATGTACATCACAATCACTAAAATGGGATTGAAACAATCTCAGTTAAAATGACAGAGTGTAAAATGCCTTGTCTTCAAAATGCTCCAGATTCTTATCACTAATGAAGCCGTGCAATAATGGCTGACTTGGGGGAATTTGATGAGAAAGCTGTAGCCAATTCAGTCTAGACTCAGAGATTAAATAAATTAGTCTACCTGGAGTTTTGGTTTTGTTTTCCTCAGAATCTTTTTTTTATTTTTCAATTCTGCACAGTTGAAAAGGGAATTAGTATAATTTATCAATAGAATAATTTTATTCCAGTTGACTGTATGGAACTATTTCTCCTCTGGAAATGGAAAAGTGTATCTCAGATATATTCAAATATACTGTTAAATAGCATTCCTACTGTATTTATGGAGTCTATTTACCACAGTATTTCAGCATTTATCCAGCAATCCCACTTATGCTGCCATATAATGGGTGAGATGATCAAATACCAATGCGAAATTTTCTATACCACTCTGGCTTCTCTCTGTCATGCCTTTAAAAATCACCAAATTTTCAATGAAGCTACTAAATTAAGTTTAAACACATATGACTACATCTTTTTTTTATTCTGAAGATCAACTTGACATGTAATTTTATTTTTTATGCTTATCCATGTAACATCTTATCAAAATCTCAGCCAGACTTCAGAGTAAGATTCAGATCTTGTGTCTATGGTTAGAGAGCTATGTAGTAATTTGTGAGACTTCCTTGTAAGGTTAATGAGAGCAGAACTTCCTCTTGGCTACCTAAATGCTACCTACTTTAATGCTAGCTTATCTCTGACGATAAATTACATTTTAAAGGAAAGCTTTGCACACAAAAGAAAGAATATTTCAGTTTATTATTTGGCACTGTAAACTTCAGCCTGGGGTACACTTCAAATTTTAAAAAGTGAAAATAAAAGAAATACTGGTCATGCTTTGATTCTTAATATAATTAGTTTCCCAGACTCCTGATTCTCCAAATTAGCCAGTCTACATTCTCTTGAAATAATACTTGAAATGGGACCTGGTGCTAAGGTTTACAAGAAAACCAAGTGCTACAATGCAATTATCATTTTTGTATCTGCTTATTGTTTAGCATTGCACTTGTAGAGAAGTTGTATTTACAGAAGCACCCAAAGCATCTCCATCCTTAAAATACTGAATAACAACAAATTAGCACATTCTTTTCAACATTTTGACTGATACATGTCTTATCTGTGAACCTCTTGATCTCCTAAAATATTTTTAGATTGTCAAACACTGGTTGCTAAGCTGTCACCTGAAATATTCTATTTAGGAACTGACAGTATGCATTACCATTTAAAATATATAAAATAAGAGGGGCACACTGGCAGAATGCTACATGAACCTCAATATAGGGTAGTACAGAATGATTTCCAATAATTGCTTGTTATACATACATTCCAACTCTGTAGAGACTGAAAATGTAGTCATGCATTTATCATGACTCATTTATCAAACTCAGAGTAATAAACTATTATTTCACATTTGATAGTGAAAAAATCAGCACAGAATTTACTGGACTTTTGTTCTGATCGTGTTTCTATTGTACCTATTATGCCTATATTTATTGTGATAAGGGCTTTGTGTTTTCCACATATTGGAAAATCTCTGCAGTTATATCTGCTGCCTTAATAAGTTACACTGAATCAAGGTGCAATAAATGAAGTCGATTAGAAGTCATGATACCATATTGCCTGGTACCAATGGAAAATAAAACTTCTACTACAACTGCGACCCATGAAATGAACTCCTCTTTAGAAGAAGACGGTACTCAACATGAAAAGATGAAAATCTGCAAATTACTTAAAAAGAAGTTTATATGTGCCCCAATCCCCCATAACTGTCAGGACACTTTCTGTCTAACTTTCTTCATGTAGATTTAGTAGGCATTTAAATGACAACATTTAATGACACATAGGGAATACAACGCTGGCCAAAACAATAATGTATACTAGTGATGGAGAATTTGTACAAATGCACTTTAGGTGGCATGGCAATCCCACAGATAAAACAGTGGTGTCTGGCTTTCACAATATAGTTTCAACTATAAATCTGCTGGTGGTGGAGTGACTAGGAAAAGAGGAGAGCATGGCAAATAAGGAACACACCTACTATTTGGGTTTTTTATTTATCTGTAAGGGAAAACACCCAAAACAATACACAATGAAGCTTATTTTTTATAGCTCTTTCTTGATTCTAGTGATAACCATATTCCCAAAGGTGAAATATCACTACTTAATAATAGCACTCTTAAAGGTAATGATACTATATTTTTTACTATTTTTAGAGTTCTCAGTAACTAAAAATATTACACCATTATCTTTTGGATCATATTCCAAAATTATGTACTGACCATTGTCACAGAACATGAAGAACATGTTCACAAACAGAAGCATGGAATGACATTACATCAGATCACTTAAATTTTTCTTGTGTGTTTATCTCTTCTCCAAGCGACATTTTTCCTTCTAGTTGAAAAGGATTAGGTAGGATGCAAGACAATGACATCAAAGGCAAAAAAAGTTGAAGTTAAAAAAAGGCAAAAAAAGTTGAAGTTAAAAAAAAGTTAGTTTCAAAGCTTAAGTCTTTTATTTCTGTACTCTGCTCGATTCCCTACCTGTCCACAGGTTTACTAAGATAAACAATATTTATTACAGGGCAGGAAATTATGGGAACCATGCCTGATCTGAAAAGGAAAAAGTCATAAGAAGTCATAAAATTTGTCAGGAACTTCCCACAGACACCTTAACAAGCCTAGAAAGAACTTTTCTGAGATTCCATTTATAGCTGAAGTGTTAAAAAGTGAAAAAGAAAAAAAAATAAATTATACCACATATGCTTTTTACACAGGAGCAGGGTAACTTTATAAAAAGGAGTGTCTTTTTAAAGTTACATATTGAGACAGTCCACATATGCAATCTGGAAACACTTAGACAACGCCCCAAAATCTGCCATTAGAATGCCGGCAACTCTGAGAAGTAACACAGGGCTGAATACCAGAGTATAGCAATTTTCCTGAAATGATGGGAGCTGTGTACACTCAAAGCCTCCCACGAGCATGTGTTTACCAGCTACATAAAAGGTGACTATTTAACAGATAAACACAAAAAGAAGGAGCATTCAGGCAAAGACTCAGGAAAAGACATAAACCAAAAGCCCAATACTTGACAGGAGGTGTCTCTCCTGCCACTTCCCACAGAGGAATGGTTCTGGAGACTCCATTTCCTCTACCAAATCATCAGGAGAAGAGTGCCGGTAACATTTCCTGCTGATGACTCCTTCCAAAAAAAATTGCACCTTGATACATATCTGTATGGAAGAAACTGTAATAGAATTTTCATTCTTTAGTATTTAAAACTGCTTTAATGACGACATTCAGGTGGAGGATAAAATATGTACGATTTCTGAAGTAATAGTTGCAGCTTAACATATATATACAGTGCAATATATCTAACAGTGGATTGGAATTGATTCCTTCCTTTCAAATTCCTTCCTTGCAGCCTGATGCACAGATATGATTATTGTTTTATACAGAAAAAAATTATAAAATTTTCATATAAATTATAAATGCCTCATTAAGGAGTGGCAATGATTCAAGAAGTCTGAATGCATAATTGAACAAGTGCTTTAAAAGTCATTATTATCTCTAAAATGTCACCTGTCTGATACTTTTCTCTCCACAGCTAACAGGTTACATAAAATTACTGACTTCATATAAATCTCAGTCTCCTTACTCAGAGTGAGCCATTACACTTCCTGATTAATCATAAGGCACAGTTTTAATCACCTCTTCATTACTTTAAGAAAAATTTAAAATATCAAGTTTCACAATATTTTAGAAGTTTAATTCTGTCATCTTTATTCATATTAAATAACACTTAGTACTCTCTGAAGTAAAATACTGTTCATCAGTTTTATGGCTAGCAGAATAGTTTGCCCAGTATTTAATTTTTCAGAATAATGACATCAAACTTTTAAAATGCCTTGTGTGTGTTTAAAAAATCATTTAGCAAGTGCCTTCAGAATGCTGGCCTAGTCAATGTAAACACTATTTCTTCCCCCTTAAATATAACTTCCAAAACAAATGCTTAAATTTCAGATTTTGATGGCTTTTTTGACAGTCAAGTTATTTCAAATCTCTTTTGCTAACTGTATCAGTGAGGTGGGTCAGGACAGGTGTTGTTCTGTCATCTTGTTTTCAAGTCTGACATAGACCTTAGCACTGATCAGATTTAGGTGGGATATATGAATACAATGAGGAGAGGTCTATGTCCATGGACAGAGCCAGCTGTATGGATGCCAGGAGGTCTGACAGCCAATTCTCCAATGTCTAGGGTGACACAAGAAAGCACAGTAATATTCCCAATATTCCCAGCTCTCTCCATCTGGCCACTTTTGTCACTGTAAAGTGGCTCTGCCATCTTAAAAATCTCTTTTCTAAATTTCTAAATGCTCAGTTCAGCTCAGCCTGAAGTCAAGTAGCAGCAGGGTGCTACACGACTCTAGGTCCCCACTCATCTGCCCTAGAAGAAGACATTCACCTCATAATCTTGAGAACAGTGATCTTCTAAGAGCTTGTTCTTTTCTGAAATTAGAAGCCAAACCTGAGGTCACACTAGCCCATGCTACATCCCAGTGGACTGCCTTTTAGAGGCTCCTGAAATTCTCCTCTCTCCTACACGCTCAGAGGTACTTCCTCCATAATTTGAAACATTCCCAGGAGCCAGCCTTGTTCTTCCTACATGAAATGCTCTGCCAACAACACACTGAAATCCCAACATTCTGAATCACCAGTTGAGCTGGTCAGAGTGACTGCCACAATTAATTGTCTTAAATGGATTCATAATGTCAGCATGAATTTAACTCACTTTGTTGTTTTTTTCTAAACTCAAACTGTGATCTGTGAACTGCCAAAAAATAGAAGAAAATGAAGGAAATGCTAATCAAGGCTTTAAAAATAATCCAGAGCATTTTGAATGTTGTTTCTACCATTTTAGCTAAATTGTAATTTTCATGCAATCTGCGGTCAGTGCCAGTACATAAATAAATGATCATGTAGGTCCCTGTTTGGATGCAGACCTCAGTGTCAATGAAACACACGACATCTGCAACAGCTCTAGTGAGATTAGCTTCTCTTTTATGGTAATTTTAGGTGGGTGAAAAATCTTCTTAGATTATGACAGTCTTTATAAAACCAGGTTGACTAATCAACATCTGCACATTACAGAGTAGTTTGCTCCACTTTTTGTGTTTGTATTATGTTCTTTAAATTACTACTGAGAGAGCAAAACTGTAATTAAAGACTGGACATTATCTACAAAAATGGCTTTTCAAAAGGTATTTGTTGAACTGAAACCGCTTCGAACAATGATCAAATTCTAGATTGCAGTACACAGCGAAAACATAGCTTGCTCACTTCTCAAAAGGGTACATTCAGCTAAATATAGAGCTTAGCCTTTAGCCCTTCTGTTAGAGCTGTCTCTGCTTCATGGTGAGAATTACAGGGTAACAGTGATAAGTGACCAGTGCCCTCAGCTTCTTTTGAATTTGGTGTGAAGATGAGAAACTAAATCCCATTCCAGGGTCAGGGAATGTTGTCTATCAACAGATGTTATTCATAAGTGACAAATATAACCACAGTTTTCCATTTGCAGTGGAGCTTGTTGGATTTTTTTCCCATTGGGATTTGGTTCAGACTAGGTTTGGTAACCTTGGTTTTGTCTCTACTGCAGTTTTATTGAGCCACAAGGGCAAGAGAAAACAAAGTGAGAAAAACATCTCTCTAGAACATTTTTGGTTACTTGGAACAATTAATGAGCGAGGCTATTTTATAATGTTTACTCCTTATTACATATTTTAACAATCACTATGCTGTGAAGGAGCTCTGTAACTTTAAGCTACAAATACAGCAAATGCCATTAACTTTAACAGCATAGAAAGCTAAGGGGCAAAACTCATTTCTTTTCAAAATACCAAAGGGGTGAGACTCAGGGTACAGAATCTAGGAGGGAGGGCCAGACTTTCCTGGCAGAGCTGACCCATAGGGAGGACTGTTGCTCAAACTGTGTCATTGTCCCTGCCAGGCACATGACCCTTGTGCTGGTGGGTGTTGGAGATGCAGTTACTAATGGCTAAATCTGGCAGAAGATTGTCACACTCAGGCACTGGGATAGGCAGTGTAGAAGAGAATCCAGGTGACCTTGCCCCCAGGTGTGTTAATTACCCAATACAGCCTCACTCCTGATGAGTCACAGCTATACCCAATAAGGAGGAATAAGATAAAAGAGGGGGTGAGCTGGTAAGGGGAGGTCATCATGGAGGAGGGATCTTGAGGAGCAGGAAGGAGAGACTTCCGAAGCAGGATCCTGGGGAGAAAGACTCAGTGCAGTGAGGTCAGTGTGGGTGTGCAGTCACAGCCTGTTGTTGGAACCTGCAGTCACAGTCTGGCTGGGTAAAAGCTGCAGTCAGAGTCTGCAAACTGATCCCTGCAGTCAGAGCTCAGCAGGAAATATCCAGCAGTCAGAGGCTGCAAGGGAAACCTACAGCAGGAGCTGCTGCAGTCAGAGCCAGTGAATGGTTGGAGTTAAGATGGCTAAGCCATGAAGAGGAATAAACCAGGACCCTTTTTATGCTGTGTTTAACAAGAAGTCTGTGTCTCAGTTCATTTTTGCCCTCTAATAAGAGGGCTGCTGCAACAGGCAGAGTCTTCTCTTTTTTGCTACCTCAGTAGGTAACTTGTACTGATCTTAAACCTAATGCCTTCCTTCCACATCTTCCATAGCTTGGTATTTGGCAAGGCGGGCACAGAGATGACAGACTTGGCAACCTGCTTTCCACCACAAAAATACGGCACTTCCTACCAGGTGCCTCCCTAAGTGGGGGCAGGATTTGTCCCTCAAGATACTTTTGAGTAAATAATAATATCACTGTTTTTATCTGTGAGGATAAACACTGGGTTTTGTTTCCTAATGACTGTTTCTGTTTTATTGCTACTTCCCACCAGGAAGTTGACTGCTAACATAATTAGCAGATGATTGCATGGGGAAGGCTGAAATCTTTAACAGCTGTTTTAAGGCATTCTGCACCAACTCTTCCATGCTGCAGACGAATGCTCTTGAATAGCATTCTCTCCAATGGCACAGATTATGGGCCCACGGAGTGGAGGCCTCCAGGAAGGACTTAACTTTTTCATTTACTCGTAAGGAAGAAAGGCGAAGAATTCACATTAAAAGTGTTTAGTGGATTAGTGTAAGCATTTGGGCATACTGTGTCAAAACTCAGATAAGATGAAGATCACCTTTGATTGTGAAGTCTAGAAACTGAATGTATAGTGCAGAAATTGGTTAGCAGATTTTACAACTTTAGTCTTAACTATGAAAGAAAGTGCAGACATTTCTGATGCTCCAAGTGATCTATTTCTTCGTCACAGGATAAAGGGAAGACAATGTGAAATATGCTACCATTTGTTATAGAAGAGTCATTATGAAAGAAAGGCGGAGTGCAGCACAGAGCTTACTATCATAAAATAAATAGTCTTAATTGTTGGATGTGATAGAATAATAATCATAAAATTAGGCAGAAAGAACTGCTTTAACTCCCCATGGAGTATTATAGAGTCTGCCAGATGTAAAGTAGTATGTGTCAAGTTGTAGATGGAAAAAATAAGAGCTTTAGCAATGTCTATAATTAAGTAATGACTGAAGTACCAAGCACATTTACAAACTGTGCATCATGTTGTCCCAGAGGAGGAAAACTATGGTTTTCCCAAGGGTCTGTGAGAGTTTTCAAGATGAGACATTTAAATGGTTTGTGCAGTATAAAATATCTGCTGGGATGTGCTACCACTGTCTTCTTTGGACAGATCCAGTCATAGCAGTACTGAAATTCTTCTTTTCTTTCCATGTCCTTTCCCAATCCCACACGGTGTGCTAGTTTAAGTGGAATATAAACACAGAAACAACGCATTTTGGCCTCCGTTGTTGTTGCAAGAAATATGGTAAAACACAAAGTAGAGTAAGGCTAATGGCACTGCCTGCTACAAAGTATTATTTCCTCTCCTTGTTTTATTATTTCCTCTCCTGTTTTATCTGGAATAGGGACCCAATCAAGATAAATTTAGAAGGATGGTGAGTATGACAATATGTTAACAGTTTACTTTCTTGGGACTGTGTTCCTAAACCTTCCACAAGAGTATAAACTTGGGCCTCTGACTGTGGTTTATGCAGAATTTTTACAAATGTCAACATTTTTCTTCTATACATGTATTTTTTTAAGTAGTGAAAAAGGGCTTGGCCTGTACACACAGCAAGTTTTTTCAGGGTTTAGGGCAACTTAGACTTTTTATCTACTACTATGCCTAGTCTCACTGCAAGACATGAAAACACTTGCTCTCTTAGAGAATTAGACTGTTAAGATCTCAAGCAATTTCAATCAACATCAAGCTTTTACATTAAAGTTTGGCTTCTAAATCTCTTTATGGGTTTTGAAAATTTAGTTACAAGGGCAAATTCAAGATAAATTTGACAAAATTTGCTCAAGTCCTTTTATTTGTAGCCTCTGTTAAATGAAAAAAATTCCTCTAAGTTAACATGTACTCTAAAATGAGGCCAAATGGACTAAAGTATTTCTTGAAGGAAAGAGGAGGATTATATTGCAGAAACTGTAACAGAATTTTCTTTTGAGGAAATTCTAATAGAATTTTTATACAAGTTGAATCTAGACTTGATTATTTTAAATCACTTGAATCAGAAACATGCTGGCTTTTTATCCCCTTTTAGTTTAACGATCTCAGGTGATTTCCAAAAGGAAAGGCAAAAGGAGGGCTTTACTCACTAATTCACACCATGACAAATGACTGTTAAAGTGCCTTCTGAGATTTACAGTGTGGAGTTGTTCCTTGAAAGTCACCAGTCAACATGACAGCCAGCAGGATACAATTGTCCAAGTGATGTGTGGAGGTGTTCTGTATTATGTGAATCTCCTTCATTTCAGATAGGTGGTAATGTGCATTTATGCAGAAAGCACACCAGAATGGAGGGCTGATTTTAATTTAATCCTATAAGTACTCAGTGTAAGAACAGTTCTCTCACAAAGGTAAAATTTAGCTCCATAGTTTTAAAATTAAAGTATATACTGTAGCAAAAATGACTCAAATTTTAATCTCAATACAGAAGCAGGATTTAAAATGAATTTCCAGTACCAGTTAATGTTCTTGTTATATCTGTACAGAATAGAAAAAAAAACCCTACAGAATTGGAAAATGTAAATTTTTGTTCCATGACTGAAACTGTAAAAATATCCTGCAGCAGCATATAGAAAAGTTATGAAATTGGATGCTTTGAAGGTGGGGGTTGGACTACCCACAAGTTATCTGTTCATATTGTTTCCTTGGACACTCCAACTGCTGAACCATTCCTGCACAGTTCAAGACATTTTTGTCAGAGCAGGCAGAGGGGTATTTGAACAGTTCATCAGAATAAGCAGTCATGCTTCAATGGTGGGAAACATTCCTGTCTTGCTAGAATTCACTAAACCAAATGCAGTTTTTATATCTTCAAAAGCTTCTAAAGAAAGGATTAAATGTCTGGACATAAATGATTTAAGAAATGTGAGGTAAACTGTGCTCTACAGGATATTAAAGGCCTTAATAAAAAGGCAGTGATATGGACAGAATGTAAATGCTTTTAATTTTTAACTTAGATTTTTTTTTTCCTTACACCTCCAGCATGCTACAGTTTGGCTGTTTTGAAGCACATGGTAACTATTTACATACACAAAAACCTCTTCGTTGAAGCTTTCCCAAACTTACATGGAAACCTAAAATAATCATCCTCTTTTCTCCCCTCCTCTGCAGCAAATTATTTACCAACTTTGACCATGTCACCTCTTCACCAAGTAGGGTGTTTTCTAATTTTGTGTAGCTTTTCAACACAGCTGGTAAGAATAAGGACTGATGATCAGTAGGGTTATGAAACATTTCATTACACAGTTTACTATTACAATCACAATTTAGTGAAGTCTGGCTGAACTGACAGGTGAATAATTGTGCTTATCACTGAGTTCCTCCTTTATTTCTGCTCATTTCCCAGCAGCCAAGCTGAAAAGTAAACTGCATTATGATGGTCAATAAACATCTCAAAATATCCAGCTAATCAAAACAGTCTGTTTCATTTTCAGATACTTTCAATAATGAAAGCAAAATGTAAGATTCACAAAGGGATATTAGCGATATTTACAGAACAAGTGAAAAAGTCAAGGATCCAATCTTCTCTTTATCCCCAGCCCAGTGCCTGGGATATTTCCATGGCCAGAGGAAACCCAATCCACTGCCCTATTTGCCACACAATTCACCCACTTGACACACACACGTTCTAGCTGGGCCAATTTTTTACATGTTGCCTTGTACAAGTGTTCTCTATATAAAATGAGTGTAGTGTAAACATCAAACTTCATCTTCAGGTTTCAAAGGGAACCAGGTTCTTTGAAAATTTAGCTCTGCAAAAGTCAAAACCTAAAACTTTTGATATCTTTTTTTGGGGGGAAAAAAAAAAGAAAAAAACCAAAACCACACAGCAACTTCAAGAATGCCAAAAATTACTCAAAACAGCTTTCTTACTGAACAAAATAATTTGTCAAAGATTGAGCATATTCTTCTGTACAAAGTAACTTTTTATGAAAAATAATATACAATTCAATTTGGTGGTTTGTGGAAGATGACAGCCCAGAACCCATCTGTTACTGAAGCCAACTGCAAGGCTGGCTGTGAATCCAAGCTATGAAAGCAGAATTTTTGAGAGGAAGAGACAGAAATGTAAAAGCAGTGAGATGGATGTTACCATATTGAAGAAATACAGGTAAGGAAAGGACCATGAACTAGACAACAACAACAACAAAAAAAAAAAAGTCTGAATGAGGCTCTCCTATAGGAGAAACCCCCAAGGAAAAAAAACAAACTAGAAATCTGTCCTCAAACAGGTAGAGATTTAAGAACAAAATTCCTGAATGAGAGTCCTGTTACAATTAGTTAAACACATTTTAGCACATGCATTTTATAAATTAACAGGAGCCTTTAAAAGAAATCTGTGACCAAACTCTCACTGTAAAGAAACATTACCATTAAGGTTTCAAAACTGAACTATGATTATGTCAGAAATAGATATTTCAACAAAAAGAGGAGCAGTCATAATCTCAATCATATTTATTATCAAATACTACCATATGACATGTAATGGTAAACTATGCTATTAAAAGTGATGATTGGCGACACCTAATAGTGGGTGGGTTGTGGCAGAAGAGAGGAATAATTCCATCTCCTTTCCACTCTAAAAAACTAACAAGCATCTGGAAACCAGGAGATGGACCCTATCAGCAAAAAGCCAGCCTTTTTTCAGAAAGGGCATAAGGGAATTAGAAAAGAGATCCCCCAAGGATGAACAGACTGGGAAGATCAAAAAGAGAATGGAACTAAGACATGACAGAGTTTGGCTGGTAGCAGACCTGAAGTTCACAGATCACAGAGATGGAAAACCCTTAGCATACATCACACTGCCAGAGTTGAGAGCAAGTGGAATTAAAAAGTTGCAGTAAACTGGAAAAATATTTGCAGCATCTCAGCCAAAGTCCAAAAACTAAAATGAACTATCTTGATCATGTGCAGCTATCCTGTAAGGCTACTTTAACTGTGTTTCAGTATTCAGATATTCCATTCATAGTTAACATCCATTCAACTGAAGAGGTTACAAACAACACCTCTGGCAATACCTGTATTGCACACTGCTTAGAATAGAATACAAAGGATGTGCTTCACCAAAACCAACCAAGAACCATTTACCTAAGAGTGCAAAGACAAGACAATAAAGCAGACAAAAATAATATATAATTGTGTAATACCAATCATTGCAAACTAATAAGAAGCTGATCTCAGGCTCCCCATAGGTTTGCAGTCATTCTCATTCAATATTTCCTGGATGTCTAATATTCTAAATATTCCACTTGACACTATTTCTATGCAGAGCATGTATGCTTTTTCTATAAGGGATAGCAGCAATATTCCAGCAACATAGGAAGGAATGAATATTTCAGCATTACACATGATAGCCTCCACTCAGGAAAGTAAGAATCTGGACAAACAAACAGATAACACTCAAGATCTTTGTAAGAATGGTTCTTGTTCAGTTACTGGAAAGCTGGTATCCAAAAATACTGCTATGATAACTTGCAAAGCTGGAGGAGAGAGTGCTCCTGTCACAGCCTCATGCAAAACACAGTCTTGTTTGCATTGTGGGGAATCCCCTGCACACCTTCCTACCACTGTGCAGCTGTGCCCAGCCTGAGCACAGGACAGAGCATAAAGATCTAGAAAGCCATTTACATTTTTATATTTGGAATTGTGCCTTTCTTGTAATGCCTTTTGGAATATTAATAAATAATTAAAATTTTCTATTAATTTTTTTCACAAGTTCTTTGCTGCAGTTTTCAAATGGTAACCATGCTCCAGAAGACTTTTGTGCTATAATTCTGCTATCAAAATTGCTTTGAGGATTATTCACTTTGATTTTGTTAAGTGCATATAGACCTGAAATAAACAATAGCTAAAAGGATGCTCTGGGTTGTGCAGTTATGCTGTTTGCTATTTGAGACCAAATCATGCTTTGTCTGTAGAAGGTAAATTCATGAAGTGCAAGTCAAACAACTGGCATCAGGGAAGTGCCTGACAGAAGTTTAAACAAGAGGTGGAAAAAGTGTTAAGCCGCAGAGTAATGCAAAAAGTTATATAAAGCATATTTTGTAAATTTAAGCCATCAAAACCCAAAACAAATAAAGTTGTTAAAATAAGAACGGTTCTGGAGGTTTTTCCTATTCCAGTAGGAAATAAGATGCAGGTATAAGAAGCTAAGATTACATTTTCTAAGATCTCAAAGAATCAGAAATAATGACTACATTACAATATACTTACCATTTTTTAAACAGTAAAACCATGCTTGGTACACATACTATTTAACTCCCCATTATGTAGTTACAATGCTGTCATTTCCAACCAACAGCATTCAATTTTTGTGACTGTATTAAGATGTCATTAACCATTGTTTAACTGTCTGAATAAACACCATTTGTTTAACAGCTTCAATGGAGAGCCTATTCTCCTAAACAAAGGTAATATTTAGGTACATATTTGCATGATCTTGTAATTATCAATCAATAAGAATCCATATTTCCTTAGGAAAGTAGTGAAAACCTGAACAATGCAGAACAGCATTAAAATCAAAGTTTCTGACTGCCAAGTTAAAGGCATACTCTGACAGTGCAGGTATATTGAATTAAAATCTATCCACTGTGTTGCCGATTTTGCTTTTCTGACACTTGACTGCAAGAGAGTGTTAGTACAAAGTGAATATGACACATAATTTTGCAAAAAGGGATCATGTAATAATCTATTGAGACACAAGGTTGTATGGTCCAGCAGAGTGGAATGATGCTTGTGCTGCTCATGAACGCTGTTCATTCAACATTTTGAAAGTGAACACACATTCCTGGTTTGCTTGTTTCTTCTAATGTAAAGGGTTATTTGTTTATGATTTTTTTAAGAACAACATTTGACTTGAAACAAACAAATCTTTTTCTATCGGGTGTGAGATGCTGACAGACTTGGAAGAATTCATAAAGAAATAAAATCATGGTAGTTGCGTCCGTTCCTAGCATCCCAGCATGGAAAGAAACTGCATGTAAAGAAGCCTGGGTATAGGACAGCGAAAGCATACTGCAATTAGCCTTTGGACAAACGGGAAATGCATGTTTTGTTTGGGACGTCCCCTCTGCACGTTATCACCAGGAGCCGATCTCTTACCTGTCCTGCTCCTGCCATGCGGTGGGACAGGGCCGGGTTCCGCTGGCGGGAGCGCTCCGGAGCTGCGGGATGCCCCGCGCTGGCTCCGGGGCGCCGGCCCTGCTCGCCCCAGCTGCGGGCGGGGCGCGGCACCGCAGCCCCTCGGCGGCCCTCGCACCCCATTCCCGGCAAAGTTTCCCCCGAGGCTGCGCTCCCGCGGGCGGAGGTGGCCTCGGGGAGCGCTGCCCGGCCCCGCCACCCCGCCGGGGACGCCGCGCCCCGCGCCCACCTGTCATCGCTCTGCCAGCCCTGGTCGCCCAGCAGCAAGTCCCGAAAGCGGTACCGCGGCGGCAGCGGCGGCACCTCGCTGTCCAGGTCCACCATGCTGCCCGGAGCGGGAGGCAGGGGGCCAGCCAGGAAAGAGGGGAAGCCCCGCCGCGCTGCCCGAGGAGCGGCCGGACCCGCCCGGGCGTGTGGCGGGCAGAGCCCGGCTCGGCGGCAGCGGCGCGGAACGGGCTGGCCCCGCACAAAGGCGCGCCGGAGCTACCCCCGCGGTCCCTGGCGGTTCGGAGGGAGCCTCTCGGCCCCGGGAGCCAAGTCCCGCCCCGGGGGAAGGCAGGTGCCGGCTGGCGGCGGCCTCGGCGCGACCGCCCCCCGCCCACGCCCACCCTCACAGAGAGCGGCGAGCGCGCCGCCGCGGCCCACAACAAAGGGCTATGCCTCGGCCGGGCCGGCGGCGCCGCGCCGGGCTCTGCTGGGCTCGGTAGCCGCCTCGCCCCCCCTCCCTCCTCCCCTCCACCCGGGGCTACCTCAGGGGTGCTTTTCTATAGGCCCCGAAACGTGAGAAACGGGTGTTTTACCATAGGTCGCGACGGCACAGCCCCCTGTGTTAGTGACGGGCTGCCACAGCCTCGTCTGCTGCCCCGTGTTAACCTGGCACACCTGGTCAGGGCCAGCTCCTCTGAAACGCCACCTGTGAGCGGGCTAAGGCAGCTTCGGTCTGTTTCTGCGTCCGCTGAACTGGGAACGGCGTAATTGCTCTTGGACGTAGCAGGTGGTGCAGGCCCTGAAAAGAAAATAAAACCAAAACACCAAAACAAAAACAAAAAAAAAAAAAAAAAAAAAAAAACCACCAAAAAAACACCAAAAAAAAAAAACCTACAGTGAAGTTGAGCTACTACCATGGTTGAGATTTGCAGGTAATGCCTGAAAGTGTGAAACACTCTAAAAGTACTTTAATTCCATACTTGACTGATGAGGCACAAAATACCAATATGATGATTTGATTGAATGCACCGTCACTAAGAGAATCATGTTTTTAGATTTGCCTTTAAAGGGTTACTTTAATCTAGACTGTCATACTAGTCATCTAATGTTCTACTAAACGCTTCTAAAAACAGTTTTAGGAAACACTGACATTACTGCAATTTCTGCAGCCTGTCCTGATTTGCTTTCCTTGATCAACTCTTCACCTAACTATTCAGTTGTTTCCTAGAATTAAGTCATGCTTAATCTTAACACTAGTCAGGTGTTAGATTCAGATTTATATTTTGCTGGATCAGGAGCTAAGTGATAAACAAGAATTTATTTCCTAAATGTGGTTTAAACACTATATATGTAATAAGGGACTTGCATGGATTCACTAGGTGTATTGAAGGGTGAACCTTGTGTTTTCCATTCAGCTGGATTTCTGTGTGGAAGGTAAGCTAGTTAAAAGCTGCACATGCAGGATCAGCTCAAGTATGGCAGCCTATCATGTAGCAATGTGCCCTGCTGAGAATCCAGCTCTAAGTTCCATGCTGTGATGCAAAGATTTCCTCAGGTAACCAACAGGTAGCTCAGTTCAGGACTCAGATTATCTCTGCTGTTGTTGCAGTCATTGCATCTTTCCTTGCTTCTTTAGCACAAAAACTCTTAACCAGAGCTTTGGCGATTACTGTTTGAGACCTGCAGTGTAGAGTCCCAGGCCCTATAAAATGCTGAGATCACTGGAGTATGATGCTTACCCTTTCACAGCTTGCTGCACTCAGCATTTACAATGTGCTTCTCAGAAAGCCTTATTAGGTGAAGCAAAACTGATGCCCGTATGTGGTGAGAGTTCAAAGGTAACTTGCTCTTTGCTTTGGCTTTCATGGGAAATAAATAAAATAGTGAATTATTCTGTATCCATGTTCTTGTCAGTTTTACCATGCTGTATTCTGAGGTCAGAGCTCTTTAAAAGTATAATTTAAAAGAAGTCCAGGATGTTTCTTTAGAATATTTGTTATGTGCTGCCCTGTTTATTCTTTCTCAGTTGCTGCTCCAGTTAAAGGGGTCCTCTCTTATAAGAAAACATTGTTTCATTCCTCTGCCTGGAATTCTTTCATCTTATCAAACCTTGTGGTGGGGTGAAACCTCCATGTTATAATGTTTTGTTACAAAGAAAAGCATTTAGGCTGACTACAATCCTTTTCTGAAGTCTATGAATCCTCGACTGGCTGGGAAATTAATGGTGTTCTACTCTATCTTCTAGCAGCCTCATTAGTTTTTCCACCTGAATTGATTAATTTAACATGTGTTTTCATACTTGAGGAGCTAAGTAGCTGGAGAAGCTTTTGGTCTTTTTCTACCATGGAAATGCACTTCAGACAGGTAATAGCTGACTGGGAAATGAGCAACCTGGTGAGCAGTTGAGCAGAGCTAATAGAAAACAAACTCATTACTGAGACTATTGTCATGCAATTTATACAGATGCTTAATTCTGTGCTCCCAAGTAGTAGAAACTCTTTGCAATGTAAAATGTGTTTTTACACGTCTGACAGTGTGATATCTGATCCCTCTGAAAAGTTCTAAGTTTATAAAATTGGGCAGAAAGGGGATTTTAGTTAGCTAAGTTCAATATTTTGATTAGTAACTCAAAACACTTGGGAAACTTTTGTCTTCAAGCAGAGAAGATACTGAGTCATCTGTTTGGAGACAGGTGTTGGTTATGAACCATTATACTGGGTCACTGTGCTCAAGCCAGGTGTTCCTCGGTAGGTGTTTGTGTTAAAGAAAAGCTGTGAGCCACACTCAGGAACAAATGTAGGTCTGTACTTTTAGGATGGTTCTGGCCCTGAGAAATGTCAGAAGCATCTGTGACCCTGACTTGAGGACTGAAAATAGACTTTAATCAATCTAATTTTTTCTGTTTGTCAAAGTGGGTAGGTACAGGTTGGTAGCTCTCAGTAGTTGGCTCTGAAGTCTGAGAAAGAACAAAAAAGGTATTTGGTTTTTCTTTTTAGGTTACCATATTTTTGATGGCGTGTAGGTAAAACAGATTGAACTAACGCTAAATGGCTTCTGGTCTTTCTGAACAATTGCAGTATGTATGGAGGGAAACAGGTTATTAATGCTGTTCTTAATTCAAGATGTTTTGCCCTTCTATCTACATCTGAATTATGCAATCTACTGTAATAAAATAAATCAGATTATCAGGTTAGGTTTTGATATTTGCTCAAAGCACTTGCAAGGTTCTCTTAATAATTAATGTGTTTAATTATTGACACTTACTGGGACATTCTTTAGTGATGGTATTAATACCTAAAATTATTCTGGTAAAACAAAGCTAAACTTTATTAAAGGGAGTTAAAGAAGCATCTTGGCTGTGATAAATTGCTCAATTTCAACCTCTGAATGTGTTGCTGATCCTCAGCATTGAGGTGCTGAAAAATAGTCCTGCCAGACACTGTTCTGCCATGTTCCCTCCTTTGCCCTTCAAATGTCTACCATGGCTCAGAGACTTGTCATCCCCAGCTGATAAGCTTATCATCTCAATCACTGCTTTTATTCTCTTAAATAATAGTCTGAGGTTGGGGGAACAAAGAACACCAGTAAATATATACATATATATATATATTATTTTTTTTAAAGGGTGAAGAAGGATGAGGTGTTTGTGAAGCAAATGAACAGTAATCTTTTTAAAGAGTTCTGTATCATGAGCAACTTGTATTTATTGTACTTTTAAGGAAGATAGTCTGGTATTGTCTGGATGGCATGCAGGTAACTCAGCAGACATGCAGAAGACACTTACTGTAAGGTGTAGTCTGAGCTACAGTGGAAAATGGTCAATGGAAATTCCCTCTCTGCAGCATTTGTGTGTTTATTTTTTATTTGTCTGTTGCTGTTACTAAAGGGTTTGACAGGCAGAAAAAATGATTGGCTAAAAAATTCAAGCTAGTTTTGAAGTTTTTTCCCAAGGCTCTCTTTTTTTTAATTTTTATTTTTCTTCCCCCTAATTAAGAAGCATCTGGATATTTGTGTTGCTATTGAGAGCTTTCAAACTGTCACGTTTCTGCCAGGTGATCAGTTCTCACTCAAGTATGTCTGTATGGCTTTGGGTTTAAGGCTAGAACAGGGAACTAGAGTACTGACAGTGCTGGCAGTCCATGGAACAGTTCTGTACCTTGGGCAGCTGAATAGAATGTTTAGTGACTTAGCGTTCAGAGTTTGGAAATTATTTAGGGTTTAGATTAGTAAACTGTCCTTCAATAATCTTTTATCTACTTTGGCTGCAGTTTCACTTCTAAAATAGTCTGTAGAAAAAGCATCATGATTGTTCAAAGGCACCTAGATGGAAGTCTGAAGAGTCCTTGCAGATAACTATTCCTTGCATCAGAAAACTGAATATCAGCATTAAGAAAGGTATACTTCTCAGTTAGAAAACAACATTTTTTACTTTTTTAAGAAATTTGTTACTGTCTTCTTTTTTTTTCCCCCTGGGGCTTTCAGACCATCAACTGCAAAAGCAGTCTCAAATCTGAAGTACAGGCGCCTTATTGGACTACAATTAGGTGTGCTAGACTGAGTCTCAGCATCCTGGAATCTGAATGGATCTGAGAGGTTAAATCAAATCAGGAGCAAAAACCAGTGAGCGGTGTGTTTTGACAACACTGCCTGTTTACCTACCTTGGTATAGGATTGTTATTTAGTGATGTGGAATGTAGGACTAAAGACTACATCAGTGAATGTCTGAACAGGTTTAAACTCATTGACTGCAATTTGAATTTTTAAAACTTCTGCACACTGATAACCCTTAGTAATGGACCTTGGTGAGAATGCCAAAGGGGGTATTGAGTTGGAGGAGGGCAAAATGACCTGAAAGTTCTATAGCCTTTTGTTTCCCTTTTGTATTTGTGCTTCTTGAGGCTGATGGAGAGCAAAGGGATGTTGCTGAGCACTGCAACATTTGTAGAGCCCTCAGCACTTTGAGATTGTACTTTTAGATCCTTACCTCCACGTTATCTCGTTCTTGCACATTTTCTTTGTGTTATCTAAAATACAATTTCTTGGACCCATTTTGTGTGTCAGTTGCTGTTGGGTAAGGGCAGTCTGTTTTATCTTCTCTGTTTTTGTGACCATAAGGATAAATCTGCTAGAGCAAGGAGCAACTGTTTATTTCCATTTCAACTCCATCAACCGCATGTACTCTGCCTTATTCTATTGCCATTTCCTATTCAGATGGTTACTTGTCTTTCATCTTTCCCTAACAATCTCTGTTCACACACATAATGAGAAGGCACCATAATTTTCTTACTTCTCCCTTGCTGCAATGGAATTGTCACTGCAATCCCACTTTTTTCTTTCATATCCCTTTCTTTAAAAGGACTTGCTGAAAAATAAGGGCAAGGTGAGCTTATTGTCCCTTTTTTTGTTTGCTAGTTTAAGTATACTTTTGTTATACCTTACTGGATTCTTGGCTTTTGGGGATAAGGCCCGTGTTTGGTTTAGTCTCAACTTCACAGTGAAGTCTGGGGGTGGGGTCTGAGTATTACCATAGCATGAAAATGACAGTGTTGCCCAGTAAGTTTCTGCAAAAAAAAAAATGCTTGTGTCACCTCCTTGCTAGGTAGCTGGGTCGTATGCTGGACTAGTAACAGGGAGAGTTGATGGTAACTTTAATTGTCCTTCAGGAAAGTACAGCCATTGGAGGAATACTACTGAAACATAATAAAATTTTGAAAAAAAAACATAATCATAATTTTTTTACAAGCTCCAGACTGCTTCATGCTGTTTTGGCGTTTTTTAAAGGACTGTTTGTTTCTAAGCACATCTTGTAGTTCTTATTTAAATCTTTCTTTATCCTAATTACTTTTTATTGTCTGTTTTGCATATCTCTTTATTTTGCTGTCTGATATACCTTCCAGAGAGCAATGCTGCAATGTTTGGAATTGTTTAAACTTTAGAGGAAAAAACGTTCTTGGAGTTCTTCTATCTTTCCACTTGATGCCTGTTTTTTAAAGGGTTGTGCAGTAGCAGACTGTTCTGCTGGCATGAAAGGTTTGATAGTGATTCAGAAACAGTAACAGACTGAAATAGCCCAAAGTGAGAACAGAGTTTTAAGGTCACTGTAAAGCTCCGAAGCTAGGGCAGAAAGCAAAATGAGGGATTTCAAATTTGATAATTCCTCTGAAAGCATTACCAAAAAAAAAAAAAAAAAAAGCTGCAGTTGGTAGGTAGAAGGCATGTTTCCCACAGCCCAGGGAGCAGGACTCTGCACTGTAAGCACGATCTTTAGAGAGTTGTTTCAGACACAGCGTATCCAGAACGACCTGCTCCTCTGTGCTAAGCCATCATAGATCTGAAAGAGACAGTGCACCCCGGCCCTCTGGCATCTGTGGTGACCTGGAAAGGAGCTGTAGGAACAAGAGAACAGCAGCACTGCGTCACGGGAGTGCAAGCTGCTGGGAAATGGTGATAACCTGGGAATTGCCTTCCTGTAAATCTTCACTTGGCTGCGAGTAGGAGGACTTACTTCATTTAAAAGTAGGGTTACTGACAGCTGCTTTTATATAGGAGGAGAACATCTTTTTTTGCAAAGAATACCTTTTCAAGTAATTTTCACTTCACTTTTGAATATAGAGCACCAAGGCAGGAGAATGAGGTGGTACTTAAACACAAGTAATCAGAAATGGGTTTATATTACTTTTAGAATTAGACATGATGTATCTCCTGTCTAAGCACGTGCTGTTATCTAATTTACCTTAGAAGAAGCTGAGGGAATATTCCTAAAGAATTCTCAATACTGTGTTTCTGTTTGTACGCGTGCTGCCATGACCCATTGGTAAAATGGCCTAAAAGCAGCAGCTATTAAGACAGGAATGCAAGTTCAAGCATCCAAACCTGTCTGAGAGTGCCTATGCCACAGCTTATCCTCTTAAAGGGGATGACAAACCACTAGGGAGTTACCAAGTGAGTTCTGAAGTAAGGGAAGGGCCAATTTGGAAAGAAATATATGGGACAAATGAAATTGTAATAGGGGGGAAAACAGTGGGAATGGAGAAAGTGGTCAAAACCAGAAGAGGTGGATTTGATATCATTTGTTGTTTATCCCCTGGCATCAAAAATTCTGTATGGACATGGCAGCAGCCTTGGTCTAGCTCCAGCAGTGAGTGGGCAGGTGTAACAGGTAGGGACTCACAGCTGGGGCTGTGCTGCTTCCTCCCTGCTGCCTGCATTGGCGGGTGGTAAGGAGCAGCCAAGTATGCAATAAGTACCCACATCTCCTACAGGGTGCCTGTGAGAGGAAAACTGTGTTTATAGCCGTGGGTCGGTGGTGCAGAGCTTTGTGTGCATGATTAGAATTTTGGGGGATTAGTGAAGAAAGATTCTTTGTTATGTTTTATTAACATTTGTTTAATGTTTTATTGCCTGTACTGAACCTGAAAGTATATTCCACTGATTGCCTGTTGTGTTCTGTTAATAAATCAATAAACCAGTTTGATTATGATTTGGTTTAAATGAAGTAAACTGAGCAGGTTTTCCCCAGCCACAGCCTTAGGTTGTAGTTGTAGCTGTTATGTGATGTGTTAATGTAATTATGAGTCACAGAAATTGTGTGCCAGTGGGAGGAGATACAAATGTTGAGGTTGCAAAGACAATCTCACTATTAATACAGTGGGATAGGACATTTTCATGACAATTGTTGGGCAAAGCAGTGGCTGATGCTAGACTTCTGTGTGCTCTAATGAGGTCATTAAACTCAAGCCTGACAGCAAGCATGCTGTTAGAAGGTGCTGAAATTATACTGGCCAGAGATGTTATTTCAGCTGTGACTAATTAATCTCCTATTACTAGTTATCATTAGTCCTCTATGGAATACATTGACTTCCTCAGATCTGTTTTCCTAATACAAAATGGCTTCCAAACACTGTTCTCAAAATAATTCCAGTTTGAACAAACACTCTGAGCTTTGATGTTAAGCCTCCATGTTGAGTAAGGAACTAATAAAAACCTGAGTAACTTATTCTGACCTCACACTGACTCTGGTTTGCAGAGGAGTTTTGGACTAGATAACTTCCAACCTGTACTTGCCTATGATCTCACACCTTGACATGCAGTTTTGCTTGTACAGGGGATATGTGGTGATATTGTGGCTGTCTGGCTGTGTCCACAGCAGTATTTTGAGTGCAGTCACACCAGTTCTCCAAGCATTAGCTCTGCTTTCTTAGATATAATCCAGCTGTCTTTGGTTGCATAACTACTTAGATGTTCCTGCCTTTCTTGTGAGTAGGAGGTAAACTCTAAAGATGAGGGGTTTTTTCTCCTTGCCTTAGAGGTCCTGAGGCATGGTTTGTGTGTGTGCTCTGTTTTGGTAGAGACTGGAGGTGGCTAAACCAAGTGAGACCCAGTTAAAGAGAATAAATTTTGGAAGAAGTGAGGAAGGAAAGAAAGTTTAAGCTCCTGATTCTATTTTTATTGGCCTAGGGTAAGTTTAATAAATGACCTAAGAAGATCACAAACCCAGGATTGGAAAGGACTGAGTCTGGTCCCTTGCTTTGTGATTGAAGATGGTTTCTTTGTATAGGCCTATGTTATGCATATACAAATATTGCTTCAAAGCTTTACCACCTGAGTCTTCTAATTTTCAGCTTAAATTTATTCATAGACATTTTATATCTGTTTTTGCTGCTGTTATCTTTTAGCTTAAATAGTTTTAGCAATGCCTGTATTTGTAGAGAGCAGTCAGGAAATTTATGGTACTGTTTCAATTCCAGTTCTGGTTCAGCTGTACCTGAAAATATCTTTGTGTTTCAAGCCCATAATTATTTGACAAGTGGTTTAATAACCCAAAAGTAGTTTGACAAAACCTGAACTAGTTTGAGCTTCATGACATCAGACTATTTAATACTTAAAACTGGAGATATTTCAACTTTTACAGGTGCATGAAATATCCATTTACCAATAAGGTGTGCACCAGTAACTGCAAACTGCATGCAGATCGATCACCACAGGGTCATGGAGCACGGTGAGAGTTCATTCTCTACAAGAGTCAGTTGTCAAGGGGAAGGCAAAGGAAGAGGCATTTTGCTCTCTGAAGTCATTACCATAGGAGAAACAGCTGAATGCCAGTTTTACTAAGACTGTTTCTTAAAACTGGTGACTGAAAACACAGCCCAAAGTTAAAAAAAAAAAATCCATCTGCATTTTAAGAAGAGAAGAAGTTTTAACTGCTGTAAAAGCTGTGGAATTGAGGTTTGATTTGAGATCTGTTCTGTAGACACTTGTTTTTATCCTTTAGCAGCACACTAACTAAGCTAGTGATTTTTAAGGATCTGTTATATGGATTTTTGGGAACATATACAAGATGGATCTGTGTGTACTCAATCCAGTCAGAGATCACCTCTGGGATCTGGCCTGTAGCTACAGGAGTTTTATGTTCATCTCCTGTGAGCACTTTGTACTATTACATTTTTTTTCCGCCTTAATTCTGAGTCTCAAATAATTCTCTTCATATGATCTACATTTCCACTGGAGAATACTTGTAAAGCCAAGATATTTCATTAAACTCTTGATAAGACTGTTGATTATATAAAGCCATGAGAAGTTCCTTTGTTAGGCATATAGATATTTTTGCATAAATTTATATTTTTCTTTGGAAAGTTAATTATTTGTCTTACAATCCATTCAAATCTTTCTCATGTGATACTGAAATGCTTCAACAAAGCCTGGGTTTTTTTAATGAGGAATATGACCAAATACATTTCATTTGCTGTGGGTAGTTGGTGGTCTTCTATAAGAACCAGTGAGTGACCCCTAAGTCACTCTGTACTTTTGCCTGCCTTTTATTTTGATTGTTTACAGCATATATTTTGAATTATATGTGTAGAGAAGTCATTTTTACACACAGTTAACCTGAATTTGTTTTCTAACTAAGCTTACATTACACAAGGAATTGAAAAAAAAAAATTATTTGTATAACTTTTAGATATCAAAAGACATAACCTTATATTATCAAGGAAGGGATAAATATGGGGGAAAAAAGTGTGGTATAAAAACAAGCAGACCACAGGGAAAGGAATGTGTTGACCTAAATTGCCAGGCATTTGTTTATTTATTCATTTAGCAAGGTTTAGAGAGGGGGGTTAAAAAAAAAGAAACACTTGTGTGTTGCAAGAGGTTTAAGGGAAGTGACTGCTGAAATCAGAGTATAAATGTTTTGCAAGGTCAGTCCATGGACCAGTTAAGTAAAAAGGAGTGGAAATAACACCAAGTAATAATAATAAAAAAAAAGTAGGGTACAATACTGGATATGTTTGCTGAGTTTTTGAATCTCTAGAATGTCTTTCCTGGGCTACGCAGTTCTGCTCTTGTGTTGGATGCATTGTGCTGCACAAAGAGGTAAGCTTTAACTTCTCTCTTACAGTGTATGTGGAGAGGGTAACTAAAGCAATATGCAAAGGCATTGTTGGGGTTTTTTTATGAACTTCTGACAGTTGTTGACATTTCTTCTGGCAGCATTTATAACACCTTTAGTATTTAGTATCCTGTCATAGGGTTACTTTCACCTATTTATTTGCATAACTACCACTGTTTTGAATCTGTTGCCCAACTTTTAAAATTATCGATATCACTATAAACTGGAGCCAGACAACTAATTTTCTATTAATTATGTTTGCTAATTATTCTAATATCTAAAACCAGGAAGCAACAGGTAGATTAAAATAGAAATGCGCATTTATGGAATATTTTGTTTCTGTCTGGAATAACCTGTGAGGTGATCTGAGGAAGATGAATGATTACCACATTGACTGAAAAGCTTCTAATATATCTATTGACTGGCTGCTTTTAGTCTAGGAAAGGAGATAAATATATACAGGTATGCTTTTTTCATGTTTAAAGAGGTAGCTAGTATTCTACGTATCTTTTCAGAAACCTCTGATGTTTTCTGTTTCTCTGTTTAATATATTTTTCTTGGTTTGTATTTATATTATTTAGTGTATCCTTAGTTATTTAATTTGTTTGCTTTATCTCCGAGTTTCTTTGCATAGAGTGTTGTGCAGAGGGTGCTATGTGTTTTTGAGCTACTATGGTTTTGCTTGGTTCAGGTTGGTTTCAATTTTAGTTGAAAGTTATGAAGACCTCATTAATCAAAAAGATCCAATGGATTTTACTTTGAAAAACTGAAAAATCAGAAAAGTAAAGGAATGTCCTGTCTTTATTAAATATAGATAAATATTGCCTCAAAGCAACTAGTAGTCTAATTTGTTTGCAAAGAAGTGCAGAAAAGTCCTGGAATTTGAAACGAAAGTTTGCCTGAATTTGCACTTTGCTTTCACAATGCTTTTTTTTTTTTTTTTTAGTCAGGGAGATTGGAAAGAAAAGTGAATGTAGCAAAATTTTATTTATCTAGGACAACTATTACCATGGGTCATGTAGGATACTTGTTTAAGCTGCATGCTGAAAGTCTGTGAGAGTTGTTCTGAGAGCTGGGTTTTGCACAAGGACTGAAAGCCACTTGTACCTGTATTTGTAACTGTGCTTGTACTTTGTAGAAGCTGCTACCAGCATATTGCTGGCAAAAAAGCAGCTTGAGTTATCTCTAACTGAGGTAAAGTCACATGTAGATACTGATGAGTAATTCCTGCTCTCCTGGTCTATCAGTAAGGAATTTGAAGGTATCCATTCAGTGCGTGCTTTTTAATACAGAAATAAAACCCTCCAGGTATTGGTGGGTGCATGATGGAATTAATATGGTTTTGAAATACAACCTGCCAGCAGATTTCTTCACCTCAAGACCCTGAGAAACTGCGTACACACCCACACACACCACACACATATACACATACATACTCTGACACTTGATGGTAACACGTAGTTTAACATCAGGGCAGGAGTGGGGAAGAGTTGAGATAAAACCCAGCAAGCCCCAGCACATCTTACTAATGGTGAAGAGACTAAAGAGGTTATCTTCCATTTGGGGAGGGGAGTTTAATGTAAATAAGGAAGAGTTAAGGGGCTGCATTCTACACAACAGACAATAACAATATGACACAATTCAGAGGGAGGAATAGAGAAGCTCTCCCTGTATTCAATAATCTTTTTCTTAAATTATAGATTCTCAGCTTGCAAACTAAAAGTGCTAATTCAAATAAGGTCTAATTAAAAATATGTGGAATTAGAAGCATTCTTTTTCTCACCATTGCGAAGAACTTTTTGGGTAAACAAACCATTTCTAACACAATTTGAAGAACCAACTAGAGGATTCCTGTTCATTTTGCTTATTCCTACATTTTGCAGAAAATGTTGTTAGAATTTGAATCTGTCTTTTCTTGCTAAAAATGTCTCTCCTATGTTTTCTAGAGTAGCCTAGTACCCCCTAGTGCACAGAAGCAATAATTTTTATTCAGATGTAATCATTCATAGGAGAGAGAATACTTCCAAGTAATTGGAAAAAATGTGAATGTGTGGGCACATTCTTCCTTTAGCATATCAGCCATATTGTCAAAGCTTGTGTAATTCTTTTGGCTACTTAAAACAGCCAAACTAACATTATCAGAGCTCACAATTAACATTATTTTCTTTATAATTTCAAATTCCCATACAGAACACTTAAAATTATACTTCTTTTTTTTTTTTTTTTTTTTTTTTTTGCAACAGATCTTTTTTTTCCTGTTGTTAAAACAATTTTATAAAATTATGCCTCTAATTTGGTTGGTACTCCCCTGACTGAAATACAGCAAGCTAGTTCTCAAGTCTTTGTAAACTGAAGTAAAACTCACTTTCCACACTTTGGGACTTCTAACAGAAAGTGAGCAGATAAAATACACCTCCTTCCACATCAGCTACTTAATGTGTGGTGTGATCTCTGCAGTGCAGTTCAGTGAGCTTAAACTCCACATCCCTCACATGAGGAAAGATTCCAAAGATTTTTGCCATAGTCCTGTTTGCAGGCAGCACCTGGACAACCCATAGGAAGATTTCAGTGAGAATAGTGCTGCTGCTTTCTCAAACCTGTGGCCTTACAGCTAAACTGGGGAGAGGATGTCTGTGCCAGGTCTCTGCTGAGTAATGAATCTACACACCAAGGGATTTCCTTCCCTGGTGGACATTTCCTCTCCCATTTACTTTCTCTACAAAGATTTCATTCCTTTTCCAAAGCTTTGTTTCTCAGGGTTTGTTCTATTTATTCCTGATGTTCCTTTCATGTTCAGATGGAAAACAAAGTTCATTGCATTTAATTAGCTAGGATGTTCAGACTCTGTTACTCTGGGTGAAGCTTCAGCTTCTAAAATATTTACATTTCAGTCACTCAAGAACTGAAAATTAGTCACTGAAATAAGGGCAATTATTTCTTGACAAGATCGTTTGGTCTTTCATTTACAGTTTCCCAACATTTGCCTCTTTCCCCTTTAGTCTGACTTTTCGCATTCTCAAGCTGTTGAGGGACTTCTTAAAAAATTTAATTCAGGTTAATTTGTTGTAGTTTGTATGGACTTGGCTATATATTTCATGTGCACTGAAGAAGGCCCAGAGAGGAGCTTTTGGGCAGGAACTGTATAATATTGAGCTAATAAGAAACACCAGACACCTCCATGCATTCCCCAAATTGAGTCAAAATGCTTGAAAGCTAAAAGTTAGAGTGAATACCTGGAATTAATTATATTGTGTAACAAGGAACTGGTATGTAAGGAACAAGAGGAAATAAGTTTTGGAATATCAGGTGATCTGAGCCTGGAGAGAAAGTTTAGGCAATGTAAAGGGGAGAGGTTTGGCAGAACTTAAATGACATGTGAAATAGTGTCAGGAAAGGTAGGGGTGGCTGGAGAAGAAAATAGTTTGAAAGGAAACTCTGGAGTGCATGGCGTTGTTCTCTGTGGCAGTGGGAGGACAGGCCTGGAGCGGCTCCTGCAGCAGAAGGGTAGGAGATGTCTGGGATTGGAACAGGGGCACTGATCTCCTCTCAGGCTTTGTAACTAAAATCTGTTTCATGAACCACCACTGTCCTGGATTGTTCCTTGGCACCTGGCTATTCCTGTGTCCTTCTAAATGTCTGTTCACATTCCTGCAAAATGCGGATCCCTGTCAGTTTCCTATTTTGTGCTGATTTAGTAGAAAGCGTGCTGGTTTGGTCACAAACAGCTCCAGGATTTCTTGCTATTTCCTGCAATTTCCTATTGCAAGATTGTTTTGGTGTTTGTAGATGTACTTCAGTCACCAATGCTTTTATTTAAAATGTTTAGCTTGTGAAGAACCCCCTCCTAGGAGGGTAAAAGAAGTGCCTACTAAAACATGGGACAAGCCTCCCTATCCACATGGGACTCAAGCAACATACAATTGTCGGCCTGGATATGTAAAAATTGGAAGAGTTGCATTTCGGTGCATTGATGGAGCATGGAAGCAGCAGGCCCCAGTGACAGAATGCAGAAGTAAGTATTTATGCCACAATATCTGCAGACATTTGATCTGGCAGACCATATTCCTTGCCAGTGATGTGAAATTGTACCTTTGCTTGTAAATTACTTGTTTCTGCACTCTTTAAAATATCACTCTAAAAAGGATGCGTGCATAAGGGAACTTTTTTAAAATTCCTTTTCTCCAGATCAAAGGATTTATTTTTTTTCTTTACAGAAGATCTTATTCTAGACTTATTAACCGAATTTCCATTATTAAAATCAATTAAGTTCTTAGAAGCTTGCTTTCAAAATTTTTTAGTCTAAGCAGGAAAAAGCAGAAGCCTTTCTTCTGAATGTGAGTCAAGAGACAGTTTATTCAACTAGTTCTGTGAAAGATATAGTTTCTTGCAAGTGGGAAATTATTTTTCCCTGCCTTTTCTTTTAAGCTGTAATTCACAATTAGGATGAGATCTGCTATTTATTATCTCTAGCATGCTGTGCTGAGAGTTTTCAAGCATCTCACACCCTCATACAGAATTCATTACTGAAGAAATTGAAGTTTATCATAGTCAGTAGATACTTCTTTTCTGTAATAAATGAACTTTAAACACAAAGGAATTTTAGAAACAATGAGTTATGCCTGTGTATCTAACATACAGAATTTCTACTAGTACAATACAAATACTTGATTTGAGAATATAAATATAAGTCCTGGGTCTTGTTCAAACAGAGATTGATACACACCATGTAAGGATTAATAAGTTACTAATGGCTTTTTTTTACATTTTTGACTTAGTCTCTGTCTAGTGTTTGGATTTCATTGTGTAACTAGTCAGTGAACATTGTCCTGTACAAAATTTGTTTTAGTTTGCACCATATTTTAGCAAATGCTGCCACCCAGTGAGCAGCTGATGCCACTGGCAAGGAACAGATGGGGAGAGGAGGGAGCGCTGAGCCGCAGGCTGGGGGAACACGGTCCCCTGGCAGGACAGAGACAGAAACATTCACCAGGAGTTTCTATTTTCTCTGAATCCCACTGGAGCAGGTTTAGGGCCTATTCAAACACATCTTCCTTGGTAAAAATGGGGGATGTTGATAGGCCCAAAGAATTAAATTGACTTGTTTGACAAGAATTGGGAAATTATTATTTTATATATTACAAATAATTTATGTATTATTATGAATGCTATAAATTATATAAATATTACCCCTTCTGCTGAGGAGGGGTAATAGGTTTCAGCTGTGCAGTTTATTTTGCAGTCCATATTATGAGATCAGAAGGGGAGTGTGTTCATCTTTGCCACGCTTTTGGGAATCCAGAGCAAAAAGTCAGGGCCAGGCCATAAGAAAAGTCCTGTGGGGAGTTTTGTGCACCAGGCGCTAAAGACTAAAGTAATTCCTGTGACGTTAGATTGCCCCACTTCACCCAGCACAATCCCTAGCAGATTGAGGAAATTTCATTTCTAATCATGGATAGATTCTCTAGTGGAGGCTTTGGACCAGATCATGTCACAATCTGTATGAAAATTGCCATAAATTTGTCATAAAACTGAATATGAGTTCAGCTTTTTTAAAGGAATAAAACATGCTAATTTGTTTTTTGGGGTTTGTTGCAGGTAGGTTGGTTTGGTTTGCTTTTTTTTAAATAAGCATGTGTTATCATTGAAACTATGAGAATTGTGATAAAAAGAGAATTTAATAAAAAGTGTAAGTTTGATTAAACTTATGCTGAGCATTTCTGAATTTTTGAGAGCTCCCAGAGATCCATATGCACTACTAATCAGTGGGAAAATGCTGTCTTTCTCATTTTCACCTTCCTGTGTATGGTGTAAGTAAGGCTTTTTCTGTTTTTTCTCAACCAGATAAGCCCTGTGGACATCCTGGAGACACTGAGTTTGGTTTCTTTGAACTTACCAGTGGAAGTGAATTTGTGTTTGGTGCCAGAGTTGAGTACAGATGTAATGATGGGTAATACTCATTTATTTCAATGTATGGGAATTAACATAAGGTGCTAGTTATACTGTCAGTTATAGATTTGTCATCTGTAATACAGCTTACTAATATTTAATGCTTGCTTATGTGTTGTAAAAAAATGTTTGAAGGAAGACATTTCTGGCAGACTCACTAACGTGTCTTCACTGAATTCTTGAAAGAAATTCTCTATTTATCTTCTCCAGTGAAAATTGCAGCAAGTCAAATACATTGGTATTGAGCCACTGTTCGAATATTTTCCTCCTGAAAAGAAAATCAGCTTTGGTACAGTGCTTTAGCCATGCTTTTGCAGTTGTTATGTTACTGGAATCTAGCCTGAGTTCCACAAAGAGAGTTCTGAAATCAATATTCTCCTTAATCCCTTCAGTTCTTCACTGTCATTTCAGAGTAGTTGTCCTTCCTCTGAGTACATTTGTTATGTAGCCAAAGCTTGCCATCTATGTAATGAAGAAGCTTTCTTCCTTATTCCTTCCTACTCTCTGATTTGATTTATACTTTCCCATATGCAAATAAAAGAAAGAAAATATGGAAAATGCAGGTAAAAAGGTACTCAGTGCTCTCATATTTTGGTTATTATATGGTGGAACACCTGAAGCTGTCTTCCTTTGCTTCAAAAACAGCAGCACTGTTGTTTCTGTCACATAATGATACTGTATTTTAGCATTTTTTACTTTTTATTTGGTAAGATACCAGATGCTCAGCCAAAGGAGTTACCGTGAGTGTCAGGCAGATGGATGGAGCAATGATATCCCTCACTGTGAAGGTAAATGGAGGTTGACATTTAATTCTCTATCAAATTGTCTTTTTATCTGTCTGATACTATCTAAAATAGTCTGTGATTGCTTTACAAGTATTAATTCACCTGTGTTTAAATTCAGGTTAGGGAGCAGTGAAGCTCTTACAGCTCTTACAGCTGACTTCTCAGCTCTTTTAGTCCAACGAGCATTTATTCAAAAGACTTCACAAAGTGGAGTCCTGTCACTTCCAGACTGGCTCAGAGCTGTGCCTCACCTAAAAGCCCTGATAGAGTAGCTGCCTGCAAAACATGGTTGCAAATCACATTTGGGATGCTGAGTTTCAAACCAGTGTGAAGGCATGTGTGTTTTTAGGTACTTTTCTGCTCCATCCTTGTGAACATCCTAAACACTGAGATTTTGTTAAGGCCTCCCTATTAGTGTACTGTGGAAGACATTGAGTAAGCAAGAGGGACGCAGATGTCAAGACTTAATAGGCTGGATGGCTCAGATGATGGTTCTAGAAACATTTTCACCAGTTTCAAACCTGAATGATCATGAAAATAAGGTTCCTGTTCTTCAGAGAGAAAATTTTTAACTGCTTTATTTCAGCATGTGTGGACAGCAGTGACATTTTTCTTTGGGTTAAGCATCTGATGTCAGGAAAGGGTCTCTAAGAACAAATGAAAGTAGACAACTTGACTAGAGCTTGTTGTCTGTGGCTAGATATTTCCTTGGATTTAGATACTTTGCATTTTGTTTACTGGATTTTGAGGGCACTCACACTTAGGTATTAAGGTCTATCTGCACCATATGGAGCAAGTAATTTCCAACTTTTTTGTCATGTCTCACCAAGATACTTCAGTTTCAAATCCTCCTAAGTTACTTCATGGTTGAGTTTTCACTGAAATATGATTGCCTTTGAAAGAAAGAATTTGTAGGATGTCCTAAATGTGAAGAACCCAGGAGACAGGATATGAGCTCATGGAAAAAGCAGATGACTTTTAAGATGGTGCCAAATGGTGTCAAATGTCAGAGAGAAATAGCTTTAGTAGACAAAACAGTAGCTACTTTTTTATCTGCTCAGTGATATTCATGTGAGCATCTAAGAATGAGCTTTGATAGTCATTTTCCCCCTTAATAAGACACATCTGATGACATAAGTTAATTTTTTTTTTTTTCTGCAGGTACAAAATTGGGAGGTACAAGAGCTCTAGTTAATGTCTACTACAGTGTTTACTTTAGTAATACAATTGCTCTGATATCCTTAATTAGAATTTTAGTTAATAACTGAACTGTTGTTGGCAGTGTATAATGCAGCACTGTTCCAGAGGTCAGTCCAAAGCAAACTCAGTTTGAACGACTCTAAACAAAGTCAACTGATTTTGGCAAATTTTAATGGTGTCAGTCAAGGCTCAGCTAACCATCCATAGGATGCAGGATCCTAGAATAATTTAGATTGGGCCAGGTCATCTGATTCAATGGATGCTCTGTCTTCAAGGGCAGAAAAGAGGATGATGTGAGAGGGTCTAAAAGCTTCCTTCTATGTCACTCTTTTTGCTTAGGGCTTTGTATTACACTTGCTGCAAATGGTATCTGAATACATAGCTAGAGTGGATATTTTTTAAATGTGTAAGGAAATTACAGAGATTTTTGTGTATTTTAACTTTATTGTGTGTCAGCTTATTTTACACACTAGACCTCAAAATTACTCTTTTTTCTCCCTTTCTTTTTGTTTTGTTTTTCCAGTGATAAAGTGTTTACCTGTACAAGAACCTGAAAATGGAAGGATAATTATGACTGGCGCATTTGAGCTAGGCCAAGAATATTCCTTTGGCCAGGTAGTAAATTTTGAATGTAATGCAAAACACAAGCTTGTTGGACCTAAAGAAATTGTTTGCTCTGCTAATGGAAAATGGAGTAACGATGTGCCTCAGTGCAAAGGTAAAAAGGACACTATTTACTGTGTGTCATTAAGAAGCTTTGTTCTCACAGACTCCTAAATCATGGTTACCATATGGGAAGCCACGAAGTTTTTACTTTATTTCACAGCAATTAAGAGTGGTTTGTCTGTGAACAATCTCTACTGCATATATGAATAAGTAGGATAAGAAAGAGAAATACAATAGTACTGGATACTAGTATAATGATAATAGACCATCTGTTTGTTCCACATTTTTCCTACAAGCTATATGTTTTGCCAGTCTGTAGTCAAATTCTTTGATGTGTCTGCATAAGAGTCAACCACTTCAGTGTCGATTTAACCAAAATAATCAGAAACAATTTTGAATCTGTGTGAACCAAGTTCAGTAAAGAAATAGGATTTAATTCTTAGGGTATATAGAATACAAAAAAAAAAAAAAAAAAAGAAGTTGGATTTTTCTTTCCTCACACTAATGTGTTTGAAAAATATGGAAGGTTCATGATTAGTGTTTACAGAACCCCAGAATCAGTGAGGTGGTGTGGGACTTCTGAAGCTCCCTCAAAGCAATTAGCTGGGGCGTTGCTCAAGAACATGTTCAGTCAGCTTTTGATATCTCCAAGGATGGAGATCCACAGCTTCTCCGGGTAACCCACTGCAGTGGTTGAACTATCTTTAGTAAAAACTTAGAAGTGGCGTTTTTCTGTATTTCGATTCATGCCCATTGCTTCTCACTGTGTAGCTGCTGGCCAGTGAGAAAGGTCCAGTTCCATTATCTTTACTTCTACTTGCCCCACTGGCGCCAGGAATTTACACATGGGAAAAAGACTCCTCTCCCAAGCCTTCTTTACTCCAGACTCTCGTAAACCTCTCTCAATCTGTCAGTTTTTTCAAGTCCTTAATTATCTTCCTGTCCCTTACTGGATCTGCTCCAGTATGTCCCTATCTTTCCTCTACTGGGAGTTCCGACCTGAAGAGATGCAGGGGGGCAGGATCACCTCTTTTGGTCTGCTGGCAGCATTTTTCCCAGTGGACCCCAGGATGTTTTCTTTGCTGCAAAGGCCCATTCCTGGCCCCTGTCCAACTTGTCCATCAGGACAACCAACTTTTTTTTTCCGCAAAACTGCATTCCAACCAGTCAATCCCATGCTGCCCTGCCTGCAGCTGCTACTGGTGGATGGGATTGTTCTTCCCAGTTTCTGAACAAATAATGGATGGGATTGGATTGTCATGGTATGAGAATGAATCCCAGGAAGATAATGGTAATAAACACCTAAATATTCAGAGCATCAAGTTTCTCTGATTTTTTTTTTCTATGTTATTTGATCATGAAGTATGTGTTTAGAAGAGCAGAATAGACATGTCAGGATGGCAAATACATTTATGGTTTGTTCATAATTCCAGTGCTGCATTTTGCTGCTTTGAAACTCCCATTTATTATATTTTGTACCACCTGAAGTGGAATTAAACATTTATGCTTGTAACATTTTGCAGAATATAGTGAATTTCATTAAACAATGGCAGTTTCCATGAGGTATATTTCATTCTAAACATAAAGTAAATTCAGTAAAAGAATCCAAGAGAACTCTTTGGTGTCCTGTTCTGTGACATAGGAAACAAGCCATTGAATATCATCTGGCTTTATGAATGCATTTTTAGGAAACTGCAAGATCTTGGTGGTTTTATTTGGTGTGGCAAGGAACAGGGAACACTGTTGTTCTTTTATAGATATTAAGCATTCTAGTGTGAATTTTTCAGATACTTGAATTCTTTTCTCTTTTGATGTCATGATTTTACTCATAACCTACTGGCTCTGAGAGCACATTAGGTTTGTTGGAAATTACAAAGAGATTATCTGAGAAACAGAAAATCCTACATTTCAGCTAGGCTAGTGTCTTATTTTGGAATGTCTTCTGCCTTATCCCTTGATTCTAAATCCATTAAAGTTCAAAGCAAAGCCCTGAAATGTTTCTCATGAGCCAATTTGCAACTGAAGCTGTGCTACACCCCTTTTTCCACCTGGAACCCAGAATCAAGTAAGTGCTCAAATAAGTTCCAAACAGCTTCCAAATGCAAAAGTTTTTGGGAATTAATATTAACCACCCCCCCCCCCCCCCCCCCCCCCCCACAAACACCCTCCCCCAAAACCCAACACAAACCGAAGCTAAAAAACCCCTTAATTTTATTGTCAGAGATATTTGTTCTTAGCAAATAAAAATTAAAATACCTGGACTTCTGTCTGTTTGAATTTCAGAAATTATCTGTGACGTGCCAGAAATTCCGCATGGATATGTTCGTTCTCCAAAGAAGACTTACAAGGAAAATGAATTAATGCAGTTTTTCTGTAAAGATGGGTACAAATATGGTAACAGAGCAGATGCACTGTGCACTGAATCAGGATGGAATCCACCTCCCTATTGCACTGGTCAGTCTTGCCTAAAGTGGTTTTGCACTTTAGTTGGGTTTGGAAGTAATTTTTGAGAATAAGTTCATTCATAACAACATGAATCCATTCATGAAGACTAGAAGGATTAAGTGCTGAGGAAACCAAAGAATAGCCTAAGAGTTTTCCATGACAAGCAGTAGCAAAACCAGAATCTTGTTGTGAATCTCTACAAATTGATATATTTACAATGTTAAAGCTCCCTATTGTTTTTTAACTCTCAAATGCCTTCTGAGCAGTTCATGTGGCAAATCCATAATTCCTGAGGCTAGTCCTGTTTGATATCAGCCCTCTGGGTCGTGGATTTTAATTTCATTCAACTACAGCACTTAAAGGCTGTATTTAAATCTCCAAATATGCATGTCATATCCCAACTGAAACAGTTTGGTGCAATTTTGGGGAATTTATCAGTGCATTTATCTTGAATTTTCTTCAAGAAATTGCAGAAATCTTGAAGCTGGGAGAAAAATGTTGGCAACAGGGCAACATTTTAGGATTTTATGCACCACCCACTTTCCTGGGACCTCTTCCAGAAATACTCCTTTAGAAATAAAGACTTGTTGTCAGTCTTAGGGCCCACTCAGTTTGTGACCTTTCTGATTCAAGATTAGTAATGATGCTAATTAATATGCATTGCCTACAGTTTAACAGCATACTGCTTTTGAGGAGTGCCAAACAAAACATTTTTCTAGATAGTGTTATGCTGGGCTCTGGTACTTGGGGTTGTACTCATATAGTGGTTCTGGATCCTGCTGGGCTTATCACTGGACCTAGAGTATTCAGAAGGGCATGCATGAAAACTGATTCTCCCACCCTTGCTCCACAGCAGCACCAACCTGTAGTTACCCTACAGTCATCCCCTCCCAGCCCTCAGGGTGTTGATGTTTTCTGAACTCAAAGAGGACCTAAAAAAGCCCCAAAAGAGAGGCTCTGGTTTATAAATATGTTTGCCTGACTTCTCTGGGCATAAAGATATCTTTGGTTTTTTAGAATAAGATTCTTGACCTTTTTTAGTTGTTAAAATCCTTCCAGTGTCAGTGAAGGACACTAATCTTAATCACACAACCTTTGAATGATCAGTTCCCAGTAAAATATAATTATTTCTGCATTTAGGACCTGCCAGTGGAACTGCCCTCCTCTGGGACAGTGTCCATGAACAAGCCCAGCAAAACCCAGCTGCAGAATGATCTATGGGAAAAAATTAGATTCAGTTTGATGGCTTCCAGTTCTTTCTCCAACCATTCTCTTTGCATTTAAGTTTTAGTCTTCTAATTAACATCAGTAAGACCTGTCACTCTTTTCTTACAGAACCATACATTTCTAAGAGTAAGGAAGAAATGTAACCTTTTCTTTGCTCTAAGAAACACCTTTTTATCAATTTTATGCAGTTACAGCCAACATACTATGAAAACAAGAACTTGCACAATAAATTTAAACATATTCTTTTTTCTTTTTTTTTTTTTTTCTCCTGTTTTTATTTAGAAATTGTATGCTCTCCTCCAGTAATTTCCTCTGGGAACTTTAGACCTCAACAAGACAAGTACACACTGGGTAATACAATTTCAGTCGAGTGTGATGCTGGGTATCATTTTAAAGTGACAACTGGCAGAAACACAGCTGAATGCACCAAGAATGGCTGGGTGCCTGACCCAGCGTGTGTCCGTAAGTAGCTCTTGCGAACGAAGTTACAATGTAGAATTATTGGAAGTATCTCAGAGGGAAGAAGTTAAGAACAGAACTTGAGGACCGTTAGATATGGAATAGTTGCTTATTTTTTCCTTTGTACTGTGAAGCTTAATTTGATGGTGTAGAAAAATCACCTATAAAACCAATTTGGTATAATCCAGATTTACATTGCGTTTATTGACACATGTATTACCTCTTACTGTATTTGCCAATTTGTTGAAATATGCTATAGCTCAGTGTCAGGAAGGTTTGTGCTCCACCTGAGGAATAGCATCCCAGTCAGGATTAGAGGGCACCGGGAGTTTAAAGTAGACAAACCACAGGTAGTGATTGGAAGATACCTTTCCTTGTAGGATCACAGCTCTAGACTTTTACTTGGCATTGTAATTTGGTGGTATGGACAGTCGCCGGATTTCATCTGTTTTATAACCTGTCAGATAACAAAGCAAGGTATTCTTGATGGTTGATGAGTTCTTTCTTGGGTTAAAGTTCCCAAAACTGCAATGATCATTTCCCAGTAGGCGCAGTATAAAAAAAATAAATATATAAATTAGTAGGTAGTTTCATAATTTAACACTCTTTGTTTTTTTGGTCACTGAAAATAAAACTTAGAATGTGAGAGAAACCCTGATGAAATCAGTCTTGTTAAGCAACCTTTGGATAAGATGATTTGAGCTATTTCTGAAATGTGCTTTTTGGTATCTGAGCTAATGTTTTCTCTGTATCAGTTAGGTTCTAAAATTCAGGTGTCATTCTCAGCCCACTTCACTCATTATTGAATGGTCTGTCCAGTGGGTGATCTGCTCTGCCCTGGCATGTAGGTTCTGAGTCAGAACATTTTAGGAGGAACCTGGGTAAACTTGAATGGAAGCTTCTGATAATCTCCTCCTTCTATTCTGGACGTGTTCCTGGAAAGGGTCAGTTCTTTAGTGGAAGCAAGAGAAGAAAATTAAAATGCTGCAGCTTTAAAATAAAAATGAGAAGAGTCTGGGAGAGCTTTTGGTGCAGTATCCTAAAAGTTATAAATGGAGGTGGCAGGAGATATCTCAATTTTTAAGAGCTCACAGTTCAGTTTTTATATCTGAGCCGAATGACTGGGCTTCATTTGTGGTCTGAATAGTAAATTTAATCACGTCCCTCTAGAGTGTCATCTCACTGTACAATGAGTATGAACCTTTGGTCTCACAAGTCACCCTCAGGAGTCTGCTGAGAATGCTGGCTGGATTTGTGTTGGTTGCAACTGGAACTGAGGGAAGTAACACAGCTGACAAAGGCACAGAGAAAGACCCCAGGAGCAGAACGCGATTGTTCCTGCACTCCTTAGGATCTGCCAGGGTGTGCAGTCCTGGTTCTGTCTATTTCTGAAAACACTCAGATGATGAAGTTGAATCAGAATTAATTGAGTCCTGAACTGTTTGTCATGCATGCGTTGATAATGCTGCTCTTACATTCTGTTTCAAGGGAAACCCTGTGACTACCCAGCTATAGAAAATGGCAGATTAACTGATTCACATGAAAACTACAGAGACTATTACTTTCCCAAAAGATTTGGACAGACTGTAGATTACTACTGCCTCCGTGGCTATTCAACCCCCACTGGACGTACCTGGGTTCAAATCACTTGTTCTGAAAGGGGCTGGGATCCAGAGCCAAAATGCCTGAGTAAGTACATTTCCACTGT
>VZUI01050366.1:0-35601 GCA_013401135.1 Cettia cetti
AATGGACAATGGGTCACAGGTTTTCATATTTTTATAAGTTTTGTACATTTGCATGTTAGGGGTTAATCTTCCAACTACAGCTTCAGGTAATGAAGTAATTTATCCCAAGTTTGCTTCCCCCACAACTCATTTTTGTTTACATTTCTTTGGGCCTGAGACAATAAGGTGTCCTTGATTCCCAGGCCTGGAGAGGAATTGTTTTGTCTGACCAAAATGGGGAAGCAGTAGCTAACACTCTGTATGGAGTTTATACACTGAAGTTTTACAGGATTACAAATATATGAAAAATATAAAAGCTAAAATCCTAAGACATTAGATATTTACCCACACTGGGCATTGACCATAGCACAAGCAAACCTGACTCAGTGGGAAAAAGGATCTGGGTGTGAGTGGCAGCATCATCCTGGGAGCAGGGATGTCCCTTGGCAGGGTGTCACCACTACCAGGTGTTTCCCAGCCCCTCTCCATCTTTGCCTCAATGGCATCTCGTTTTTCTTGAGCTTCTCATTTCAGTGTTACAGTACAGCTGTACTTGAGGTATAAATTTGTTGTCTTGGCGGAAAGAAAAAAAAAAAAAGTAATTTACTGTGAAGCACTGGCTGAAAATCATTTTCTGAACCACTGCACAATTTTAATCAGACGACCATACTGTATCCAATCAAGGGAGGATTTGTGAGGGGGGCACAGGGGTGTTTCACTGTGGCCTTCCCCAGAGGACAGTAAATCCAAGCTCTGCTCAGGAAGACGAGACGTCTCGGGCTTCACAGCCTGCCCAAACCTAATTTGCACTAGAATTACATGGCCATTACTAATGTATACAGTGACTCAAATTGATTACCTTGCTATTAGTAAGAGCAACATGCTGGCTTCGGTGATGGCAGCTTCCGAGGAGGAGGAGGACAAAGGGGAAAGAGCAAAGTGAAATTGTGCTTTGAAAAAAGTACATGCAGATGAGGGGGTGAGGAGGAGCTTGGAGGGGAGGAAGGTCACGCTCCAGAGAGAGTTCAGCATGAAAAAGAACCTGCAAACGTCTGGACTTCACATCTTCTGAGCTTATCACATGTTGCATTAAAACAATATCACCTGGCTGAATCTTCAAGCCGCTGAAATCTCAGCACATGTAACAGGAGTGTCTCTAACTCAGGACTCCTAAGGCCATGGGAAATCCCAGATCTCCCAGTTCTCCTGTTCACGTGTGCAGCACTGGGGGTGCTGCTGTGACAGAGACCCAAACATGCTCCTGCACAGCCTCACCCACCTCTTCCCAGCACTTACACCCTCTGAGGGGCACAGACTCACACCTTGCAGCACCCACAGGGAATATTGCACCCTCCCTTGTTGGCCCAGTAGCAGCCAAACATTCTGAGCAGTTTAGGGACAGTAGATGCTCTTTAGAAGGAGGGCTCCCATCCCTCTTTTTTTCCTACATCCCCACTAAGGATGTGCCCCCTGAAACTGGGAATGTGGAATTCAAATCCCCAGTGCGAATCAGGCGCAGGGGTGGTTGAATATTGGCCTCCCGCATTTCCAACCTGTGTGTCTGCTTTTCATATGACTTTGGAGAAGAGCATGGTCTGCCCTGGACACAGAACACCTGGCAAGGGCTGAGGACAGGCAAGCCCAGGAGAGGTGAAAATGCTGCTCTGCTCCCAGTGGGACTTACCCCGATGGCAGCAGCAGCAGCTTCTTTCCTGGAATCTCCCACGTGCCACAGCACAGATCTCACATAATGAAAACACAACCCTGGAGCCAAAACTCCTCTCCCACACAGCCACACACCGATCCCAACTCCACACATTTTACATTCCCACCCATGGGAATCTCCCCACACTTTAAAACACCTGAAGACTGGAGCAGAGACAAGAGAGGATGGGAAAATTTCCCTGCAGATTTTTGCTGCTCCCTGCACAGCTTCTCCCAGTGTAGCTTCTTCCTTTTAAACTTGCCTGGCATTCTGGGATGCCTGTGACACAGGACAAGGAAAGGAGTAAGGTGTTGTCTCCTGGGATAACACGCACCAAGCAATCTCTGCATTTGCTTTTTAACCCTGGCAGTATTTGCAGGGCTCCAAGGACCCCCACAGGCAGTGGGGGCAGTGGGAAAAGCAGCCCTGTCACCAGCACACCTCTCACCAGTGAGGGCCTGAACCTCTCAGTGAGCACTACTGGATTCTCTGATTAGATTTCCTTTGGCTGGAAAGTCACTCTGGTGTATTAATAATACAAAAATACAGTTAGCAATAGGGTAGCAGTAGGAGTAGCAACACAAATGTCTTCAAGATGCAGATAAACCTTTATCTGGAACTCCAGCACATCAGAGCTTGAGGTGAGCTGTTGAGGGTGATGCTCTGTAGTCCTTCAGTTCCCACTGAAGCAGCTCAGGTTCAGTCCAAGGGACCTGCTGAGGGGCACAGTTTGGCATCCTGCCCTCTAGCAATGCCATCAGTTAGGACAGCTCTCTCACCAACTTTCAAATCTTCCACTTTTAGCTTACCTTGCACCTTACAACACTTTGTAGCCAAATCCAAGCTTTTTGTAAAAAAAACCCCAGTTTTACAGCCAGGCTGCCTGACCCTTTGTGTCCCAGTGTGGCTCCCAGGAGGTGGGCATGGACCACGTGGCTTTTGGAGGCACTGCAGTAGCAAAGAGTCTCAAAACAGCCATGTGGACAGGAAAAGTATTTCCTTAAGTAAAAGGAGGCTGGTAGGGAGATGGGATGGTCTTTCTCCATGTGGATGCACCCAGGGAAAGATGGGACAGGACTTAGGGCTGTGAACAGCAGCAGATCAGCATGTGCTCCCATTCCCTCCCTGGCTCCAGCCCACTCCATGCCAAGCCCTGCCCCATCAGCTGCTGAGAGCTCATAGGGAAAACTTGTACAGGTTTCCATTTGTTGTCTTGGGCAATATTTATTCTTGACTCAATCCAAATTTACCTCTGTGATCTGCTAAATATCTCTGCTCTGTTTCTTAAGCAGAGCTGGAGGCATTTCCTTCCAGACCTGTTTCCTGCCTCTCTCCCTACCCACAACTGATGGAGACACCGGGATGGCAGCCGTGGTACTTCTCAAACCAACATTGTCAGCCTTGTGTTCAGCTCTTGGGAGTGAGTATTTTTGGAATACAGCGTTGCCACAGCTGTTCATTTTTCACACAGCAGGTGGGGAACCTGCCCTGTTTGAATGGCACCACGGGAAAGGCCAGTTGCTCCACAGTAATTTACAACATGGGAAAGTGGGGGGTGTTGAGCACCAAGTTCCATCCCAGAGCATCCACACACACTTCAGACATTTTTAGCAAATACTCAAAGCTCAGGTTCAGTCTTTTCATGCACACTATGGCAGAAGCAGAAAAGCCAATAATTGCACAGGCAGATGGTTATTAGGAAATGTGTGAGATCTGGCTACACCGCCACTGTGTGGGTGGAGCTGATTAGATGGACCTGTATCAAAAAATAACAACAACAAAAAAAAAAGAAATTGAAAAAACATTTCCTACATTTTCTTTGCTGCTTGGTGAGAAAAGCTTTTCCCACGTGACTGCAGAAGAGAATTCAAAAATAACAGCAAAAATTGCTCCTCACCTCCCCACTGAGCCGAGTTATCAGCAACAGCATGCTGGGGTTTGTATGCAATTCCTCCACAACTTCACTGCTGGGAAATAAACACATGGGCACAGGGAGCTTTGGGGTTTTCTTCACCAGGCTGGGAAAGGTTCAACAGGTAAAGAAACCCAGATGCTACAGTACCAGAGGTGCCACTGCTCTCCAAACTGCCTCCAAAAAGCCCCTCCCTCTTCCTCTGCTCTCCCAGCTCTGCTTTACCCACCTGGCTGGCCCTGCCTGGGGAAGCATTTTTAGAGAGGCGTCACTGTGGAGGCCTCCCACCAAAACCAGCCGAAGCAAGGCTGCTGTACTTCCACAAGCCTATTCCACCCACCAGCACAGATGACAAAGGCATCTGGCAGGCAGGATTTCAGATTCTCTGGGGCTGACGTGGCTGTGTCTCCAGAGAGCAGCCCCAGGGACAGCACGGCTCTGACTGCCCAGTTGGGCAGGAACTGAACAAACTGGGAGCTCCCAGCAGAAAGGTCAGGGGCTTCAAGTCCATGAACCAAATCAAACAGGGCTGTAAAAGCACATCTCATTGGACACCTCACTAAACCAGGTGGTGTACTGGAAGAAGCATGGAATCATAGAATTGTTGAGGAAAGAAATCCTCAGATTTCTGGTTATCTTGGTGTATCTTCTGCCCTTCCAATTGTTGCCAGGGGTATCCAATACACCATTCACCTTTTCAGGTGAGAAGCTGCTTCTCCATATTTCAGTGCAGCATTCAACACAACCAGCAAAGATCCATCTTTAAAACTACAGGACAAATTGAAAATTGCTCTGAAATAAACCAACCACACAAAAAAATTAAAAGGAGAACTTTTAATTACAACACTCTCTCCCCACGCAATTGTGTTTACAGATGTAAATCAACAGCACTGCAAGACATGAGTGCAGGGTTAAATCCTCAGTTAAATCCTCACCTAAATGAAATTCATGAAGAAGCTGGAGACAAAATCGTCTTTGTAGCAGATATACAACTTGTGTGGTCAGTGTGAATGCACTTCCAGACATTACTGTCAAAACCCTTATCTAGGAAAAATCATTAGCTTCATACTGCACTTGATATAATGCTTCAATATAATGTTTGCACCAGCTCATTTTGAACGGGTATTCCAGTATCACAAAGAGAAATATAGTTATTATGCGCCAGAGACACTCGAGCCGTGTCCCCCATCATTTTTGGCTGCCGGGGCTGACTCCATGGAAGGAGTCTGCCCTCAAAAGGCCAAACACTAAAGTGCACCGAGCACAGCCCAAAGTCCATCAGCACAGCAGCAGCTCCTCCCGGCATTCCCTTCCCGTCTGCCTCGTCTCCCACCACTTCCACCCTGATTCCAGCCCGGCAGAAACAACCAAGAGCAACCAGCCAGGAGAGTATCACAAAATCACTGCATCGGTCTGTGGACAGCCTAGCTGTCAACTTTCCCCTGTGATTTGGTTATTTATCTTCTAAAACAAACACAGAAGAACAGTGGAAGAACAAAGAACAAATTTCTCCATTTCCAGGACTCCTGCTGCTCAGCTGCAGCACAGAGGTTCCCACTGTCACTACAGCTGCACATGATTAATTGTGCCACAGGAATGACAGATGGACACGGACACCAGCACAGTTCTCACGGGCATTGAATCAATTACTCACAGAGGTGGCTCAAACAAGTGTATAAAGCTTCACCTCTTTGCTATTACTCATCTTGTATTTCCTACCGTAAAGAAAGCACATTTTTTGGCCCATGCCAGACTCCACAGTTAATTGAGATCAGGAAACCAGCAGGAGGGGAGCAGGTGAATGTTCTCTTTGGCACAGAGCAGCTCTGGAAGTGGTTTCACGGTTCACCACCTGCTGCCGCCCTCCGAGGGGAGCTGAGGAACACCAACCATGCTCAAAGGGGGCTGAAAACGATCCAGGGAGGCCAGGCCATGCTGCAAGCCACAAGGCATGGAAATTATGGTAATTGGGGCTCGCCGGAATCCAAGGGGGCATGTAAGGCCTGAAGAGGTCCTCTCAGGAAGCAGCTGTCTCCATAGCAGGACTCCAGAGGAATGCACTCGGTGCTTCTGCTGCTGTCACAGTGGCAAGCTGTCAGCAGCAAGGGATGGTACCTGGAGCTCCTCATGCACACCTGGAGTTCCTCATGCACAGCTGGAGCTCCTCACGCACACCTGGAGTTCCTCACACACACCTGGAATTCCTTATGCACACCTGCAGCTCGTCATACACCCCTGGAGCTCCTCATGCACACCTGGAGTTCCTCATGCACATCTGGAGCCCCTCATGTACATCTGGAGCTCCTCACACACACCTGGAGTTGCTCATGCACCCCTAGAGCCTCTAACACACATCAGGAGCTCCTCACGCACACCTGCAGCTCCTCACGCACACCTGCAGCTCCTCATGCACACCTGCAGATCCTCACACACACCTGCAGCTCCTCATGCACACCTGGAGTTCCTCACACACACCTGGAGCTCCTCACACACACCTGGAGCTCCTCACACACATCTGGAGCTGCTCACACACAGCTGGAGTTCCTCATGCACACTTGGAGTTCCTCACACACATCAGGAGCTCCTCACACACCTGGAGCTCCTCACACACATCTGGAGCTGCTCACACACACCTGGAGCCCCTCATGCACACTTGGAGTTCCTCACACACATCTGGAGCTGCTCACACACACCTGGAGCCCCTCATGCACACTTGAAGTTCCTCACACACATCAGGAGCTCCTCACACACCTGGAGCTCCTCACACACACCTGGCACTGTCCCAAGGCAGGTTTTTCCTATGGATGGACACAAATCAGTAGCACTGCTACAGATCTGCTTCTGCCATCCATGAGGAGCATGTCAGTACGGCAGGGGAGATCCGTAACCCCTCAGCTGAAAGGATGAAGGTGGAAGCCTGAATTTAAAAATGCAAATAATTCAAAGAGTGGGGGAAAAGAGAATGCAAAGGGCAATGAACAGGTACTTGTTCCAAAGGGCGACACCACGGCAGTGCCCCAAGCCTGCCTGGACTCCAGTGAAGCACCCACTGGACCACCAAGAGACATGTGAAGAATCTGGCATTTTCTTATTCCAGGCAACCCCCCTCCCCGACACCTCTCACATTATACAAAGGGGAGTGTGGCTTCTTGTTTCGCAATTTACTACTTTTGTTACATCTGACAGGATTTACAACCACAGTTCTGGGCTAAAATCGAAATGAGCAAACATTTTGTCAGGATTTCACCCAATTTCTCTCTAATTCATGAGAGAAGTAGGTTTTTATGATGTCCTGAGCTAGTGACATTTCTCTAGATTTAAATGTCTGGATTTTGAGTACATGTTCCTGGCAAACACAAAAGTGTCATGGGAACCACGACTTGCTTTATGAAGTGATCTGCAACTGGGCAGAGGAGGAAACTTACAGAGTTCTTAGGAGCCCCAGCTGATGATTCACAGCATCCAAACAATGCTTCTGATTAATCCTTTATGAAAACAGCCCCATTCAGCCAGGTACTACATGACCCTTCTTTCATGTGAAAACTGCTGAAGGTGTTCTCATGGCACCAACTCCAAATGTCTATCAACTCTCAGCATCAAAAAGAATTCTAAGTATTTCCAGATTTTACTCTTTCTTTCCAGATGTAAGATGTCAGACCATACTAGTCACAGTAAGTTGCACAAATAAAGTACGAAACCAATGAAAAAAAATTTCATTTAATCTTCCAAGTAGATGCGAACCTGATAAACATCAGTTGCCACTGAAAAAGAACTGGAAATACATTTTCAGTCAATAAACAAGTTTTGTTGCACAGTTTATAGTCCAAAAGCAGATGTTGAGAAAAAAGCCAGTGAGTGACTATGACAACCAAAAAGAAAGTAGTGCTCACCTCTGAAATCAAACAGTATGGAAGAAAACATGTTTATCCAAACTTAGTGGTGAAAATGAAATATTAAGCTTATATTAATTTGTGAAAACCCAAACTACACTGGCAAGCACTTGATTAAACTTTAGTTCTATTGGGGTTTTCTTACAAAAAAAAAATTGCAGAATTATACATGATGGAGTAAGTTTGCTGGAAATTATAACAGTTGTGACCTCCTGACATGCTGAAGTATCCAAAGGATACAAGATCAGGAGAGGTTTTGGTTAATACAACTAAGGGAAGACCAGATTGTGTCTTATATATCTCTAATAAAAGAGTGTTAAATGAAATATTTCTTAATTTATTTTTCAAAATATTCCAGAAAGTACAATTGCTTCTACAGCACTGCAGTGAGACATTTGTGGGCAGAATTCCATTTAAACATGTTCCAGTTGTACTCCCAAGGTGTTTACTGTCTATTTTTGTGATATTCCTAGAAGGGATTCCACACAAACCCTAAGTCTGACATCCCATGGGGAAAATAGCACAAAGCCTTTCCTGGAGGTCCAGTGATCTACCCAGGCAAGAAAGGGGTCATTTACACTCCCCATGTCTAAGCAGTGCAGCAAACCACGTGTTTGCACGGTGTTACACAAGAATGAGCATTATTCCAAACCCATTAGCTTCCAAATGTTTCTTTATTGCTTTCACAACTCTAAAAAAGATGATTCAACACCATCGTCTTCATGTTCGCCTTCAGTTCCCCTTTCCAAAAGCCCAAACAACTTCCTGAATACTCAGCCAGCTCTCCCCTCTCTAGCTGCTACTGGTTTTTCCTGCAGCAGTTCTTCCTCCTTCTTTTTGTAAAGCTTTAGGAGATACTCATCAGGCTCAATCCCTGCCTCCTGTAACTCTGCCATGGCTTTCTGCAGCCGGGGCAGCGTCCGGGCGCTCTGCACCTTGCGGGCGGTGATGTACAGCGTGAACTCCTTGAAGCCCATCAGTTTGCAGGTATCCACCTCACAGATGTTTTTAACATCTTTGGTTTTGTCCACCTGAGGGAAGAAAACTAAACCTGACATTCTTTCCAAGTCTTCAACACTGACTTGGAAGTCAGTGAGCTGGTGGCTGAAGCCTATGGGATCGTTTGGCACCACAAAGGCCCCCAGGAGCAGGGGCTCTGAGGATGTTCTGCTCCTCCTGGCGAGGATCACCTTGTACAGGTGGGATGGTACAGCCACATCATCCTTTCCAATTACCTGCCAAAAGGAAAGAACTGTTACAGATACAAAATCATAGAATTGTTTTGGTTGGAGAAGACCTTTAAAATTATCAAGTGCAATCATTAATCCAGCACTGCCAAGTCCACCACTAAACCATGTCCCTAAGCACCACATCTTCATGTTCCTTCTCTCTGGAGCCCCTCTTCTTTGTAGTTTTGTAACTAAAATAACTTACATTATAACATACAATAAAAGTTCCTGACCTGACAGTTCCAAATCATGAAGGTTTTAATATACATTTCAAATCAACTCTAAGTTACCATCTAACACTTATTTTTTCTCTCTCTCTCTTACCCACACTCAGGTAGCATTTAAAAGCTACTTTACCTAAGTAAGCATTTTTGAGGGGATCCAGACATAAAGTACATTCAGTGACTCAGAATCTCCTTGGAAGAGAAGCCTATCCAAAGAAAAAGCACCTATTTCTTCCATAAATTCCCTACAATCCAACTTCAGGGCTTGTACATGTTGGGTTTCCTCCTGTGTCCCTCAGCCCAGGATCCAGGGATTTAAGAGGAGCCCCAAGAGTGGAGGATCAGGACTGCTGAAATCTCCCACTCACATGTACACAGGAGGCACCCCACGCTGTGCCAGGGATAACTCCAAAGGAATTGGAATACACCTATTGATGGCAAATGTCATCTCTTCAGGACTCAAAAAGTTATGCTCCTGCATGCACTGAATTGGCTTTTTTGTTTGTTCGTTATTGCTGAACTGAATCTGTCATCTTAAGAGAGTGTAACAGGCTCACACGTGGAAAATCTGAGTTTTGCATAACCCTTCTGTAAGTACTCTTCCCAAATCCAAGCTTTTATTCTAATTGCAACAGAAGAAAAGATGCAGATCCCTCTAAAAACTACAAAGGCACTTTATTCTATATATAAAATCCAGTAATTTGGTGCTGTTTCCAGGATTTGCAATACCTGCAAAAGCAAAGACTGATTGTTTTGATGTTTTGACAGCTTTTGTTAGATAGCTAAAATACCATTTCAGGGAAAGCAAGTATTTATCACATTAATTTAAAGTATTTTACAAACTAATCCAGTGTCAACAGTTCAGTCATGCCTTGTCCAATCATATATTGAGTACAGACCAATCACATAATAAACACTTCCTATGTACACTTTTTTTCTGAGTATTCAGCCATTCTGCAAATGAAAATACATTTTTAAAGTTAAATTTTGCCTGTGGCTACTGAACCAAGGTTCATGTTGGTCTATTCCAATAGCTAATTAAATTCCAGTTAGAAATTCTTTCAGTGATTTGTGTCCTCTGCCTCTGTTTCCAGTTTTTTAAATGACTGGTCCTAAGGTCTTACTGATTAGACAAAAACCAGAATAAGTACCTTCAGGAGAAAGGAACAACTCCGGGAATTTTTATATTTGTGCAGTAACATAGTAGAAACATTACTCCTTTCTCTGGAAAACACATGCTCTTAGAGTTCTTTACTGTGTTCTAAAATACTTCCCTCCCTTGCCCTAAATTAGGCTATTTAATAGTTTTGCTGTAGTTTGAACTTTTTTGATTGTTTGGGGTTTTTTTTTGGGGGGGGGGAAGGTGGTTTTTGGTGGATTTGTTCTTCTTGTTTTTTTTTGTTTGATTGGCTTGGGTTTTGGTTCTTTGAGGGGGGATGGACTATTTGGTATTTGTTTTCTTACAAAAATTATCATGGTTATGCCACCAACCTTCTCCCAAGTAATACTCTGCCTAGATATCACTGAAACTGGTTAAGGAATAAACGCCTTATGCCAAATCTCCCTTTCAATGATGACAGATGTGTTGGTAGAAAAATGAAAGCTCCTGAAATGTCAAAGCACTTTGCATTTAGCATTCTGTGTATGTGAAACCAGAGTTACAGCTCTCCAGGACCAACAGCACAAATAATCAAAACTGACTGATGCCCAGGTAATGCCAGAATGTACTAAAAGCAATGCAGCAGCATGCTGTAGTATCTGGTGAGTTAACACTGAGTTACAAAATGAATGGTGCTGGGAGATTTAACCTATTTGAGATCAGTGGCACTCGAGCTGGGGAGTACCTGCAAAATGCTGGGGGTGAGAGGGAGGGAGCTAAGAAAATCCTTGAAAGGGAGAGTAAGGAGTTTGTATTTCCATATTTACCCAAGAAAAGCCAGTGATGACACTGCCAAAGGCAGGAGGCTGGTGCTTCTTTTCTCCCCTGGAGCAGGGAGCTTGCAGAACCTGCACTGCAATCCCACCTCCTGCACATTCCTATGGCAGGGAGGAAGGTGAGGAAGAGGTGGAAGAGGCTGTAGCCTCCTGAGAGAAGGCAGCAGTGAGGCTAAACCCCAGTCCTCAGCATCTCCCTGGGCCAACAATCTCCTGCCCTGCAGCATTCCAGAGCAGTATGGCCTTTTCCAGGCCTCTTTGCATGCTTTTCCCAGTACAAAGCCATGGATAAGCACCAGGTCCTCCTTAGCTCAGCTCCCTGCTTCTCCACACCTCCCACACACATCCACATCCCCACATCCTCGCTCTGGAGCATAAAAGCCCCGAGGAAGGGCGAGCACACAGATGGAGCTGCACAAGGATCTCAGTTGGGGGGGGCATGGAATCCGTAAAACAACCAGGTGAGTGCGTGTGGAGCGAGCTGAGGGAAGGGGGGATTGAGGCTGAGGGCTGAGTGGGAGGATGGAGAGGCTGGGGAATGAATAGAGCTCACACAAAACAGTCAGGTATGAGATGGAAAAGCTGAATGCCTCAAGTGGGTGTTAGGGGAAAACAGAGCCAGTGCTTATGTAATATTATGCAAATATATATATTCTATGCAAAATAATGCACATTTATGCATAGTATGGAAGAGAGAGGAGAAGAAACAGAGAGGACTAATTCAAAATGAAGGAAGGGCTGGCCTTTTGAGAAATGTAGATCTAAACTCAACTCCATACATGCAATGGTCAGATATGTAACTTATGTACCATTTCAGTTGTGTGTAAACTCTCTTTTGTGAATTTAAACAGAATTTAAGCAGTGCACAGGCTTCATACCAATTTCTCTGAACAGCAGCAAACTACTACTGCTGACTTCACTGAGTGCTAATATTGTTAAAGCAGTTAAAACCATCTTCAGCCTGACAAACTGCCAGAGTCCACAGGCATCCCTTTCTTACTCAAAACAGGGCATAAAAGTTCTATCCCCAGCTAATTCTGCAGGAAGAACACCATCAAAGGACAGTGCCTGATTTCTCTGACAGAGTTAATAAGCATGATTAAGAATAAATGTCTTTTTCTGCAGTTCAACACAGGATGTATCACCAGTAATTTCTGCAGTGTGACCCACTGATTCCTGTTATAAAAGGAAATTCTGTTCTGGAGCATAGCAAAGTATTTCCATCACTGCTCCCTGTATTATCCCACACTTTGTTGTTTTATGGGAGTAAATAGAGAAGCTGCAGAGAAATGTTTCCATAGAGGTGCGCCCCCACCAGCTCAACTGCCAGGGAAAGAAGTGTGATCCTGCAAAAGTGAAGTTTGGAATAGGAGAAAGAGGTAGGAAAAACAAACTTCACAGTTCCATTTCCTATTGCCACCTAGAGGATTTTCCTCCCAAACTTCAAACAGCCTCAATCACTACCCAGATCTGCACCATCCCATTTATCTCAGTGCTCTGCCTGACACAGGCAGAGAGCATATGCTCCTATTGTAACAGGATGGAAAATGGCTCAAGATTATCCATGCACAGATGTTGACTTTGATTTGTGCCAGTCTATCCACAGGCAGCAGATGATCTTTCAGAAATCAAGGCCTGAAACAGCTCTCTGTCCCAGCTGGAGAACAGGAGCAGTTTTTTAAGAGTATCTGTGATTCTGAAAAGAAATTTTGTGCTCCAACACAACCAAGAAAATACAGCAATTGCCTGCTGAAATCACTGCTGTCCCACATGCTTTCACACCATGTTGGTAACAGCCCATAAGGCAAATTTTTGTGCAATCCTTTGAAAATTCCCATTTTGCTATAGCTATAAAATTTTCCTTAATCTTCCGAATTTTCAACAGGCTGATAACATGATAAAAAAAAGGCACTCAAGATAAAAGCCTTCTTTTTATAGCACCAAATATATTTCTTTCCCACCATCATTTTGGAAACCAATGTGAAATTTCAGATGCTTTGCTGTCTATATCAATTCAATGCAAAAATGTGCATTGCCCTAAATTTTGCAGCTACTTATTCCTTTCATTTTTGTTTTGTTTCTTTGACTGAACTGGTATCTCCTAATAATGTAACACTATCATAATGTCATTTTCAGAGCAGTGTTTATTATTTTTCTATCATTACTGACATTGTTACTGACATTCCACAAGTGTGTGTGAACTTGTTATTCTTCTCAAAGCCCAATTAAAAGTGGACAGCTGTCACGAGGGCAGGCATTAAAATGTGTGCAATTCCTGACATTCAGAGATGTTTACATATCACTAAAACAACAAATGTGTTGGTAAGCAGTTGGAAAAGAAATTTAAAGTGCTCACAGGGACAGATAAGGGCAGAATATTTCTTAAACCAGAGAGATTTCAGAAAGCTTTGATAAATGCAGCCATCAGACAGCCAAGTCACTGGATGAGGATTTGCCTTCATCTTAGCTGTTCCCAATTTTGGCCAAATCCTGTTCTTGACTGCCGATTTTAAAAATAGAAGAAGCAAATTTGGTAATACTTGCGGAGTCCTGAAGCATCAAAATAAAAAATGAAGACATTTGCTAATGGCATCTAGGATAAGTTTAAACATCTGGCATTAACTAATGCCATCTTCATGGTGGTAATCAGATAAATACAAGGCAGTCCCTAAAAATGTCAGTTTGGAGTTTATGAGATAGAAAACTCCATGAACAAGTAAAAAGGAATATAAGAAGTATATTAGCAGAACAGTTGAGGTATGAGAAGAAAACAGTGTTATTATTCCTGGAAATTTTAAACACAAACCAATGTTCTCAAATTATCATTTTACACTGAACTTGTTACAGCTTCCCAGACTGCAAAAAAATTATCTTCCTCTGCAAGGGTATAATAAATAAAGCCCTTAAAATAAAGGGCTCGTGAATCCAGAAGTGGTATTTTGCCACCTAGTGACCAGAAACCGAAAATCCACTGTGCACAGAACCAGCAAAGGGACCAACAAGCCCTTCATGAGTGAGAGCCAGCTCTGGATTGTCAATTATCCGTGATTCTCTCAGAACCTGGCAAACAGAAATCACACTCAATCATGCCTTAACCACCAGCCCACACTGCAGAGTCCTTCCTTTTGACGGTACCACCATCAAATACTTTAAAATGTCAGGTCCAGAAATTCCCTTGACACTTCAGTAGCTCTTTCTTCACTCTCTGTGAATTTCTAACCTAAGTTTAGAACTGAGCCAGAACAGCAAACAGAACTGTGTGAAAAGAAGCACACCAAGTTCCCTGTGCCAGAGTCCTTCCCCCTCCACCTGGCAGTCGCAAAATTAACACTTCCATCACATTTCCTGGAGGACAGAATTCAAGGAATCATTCCTGTCCCCCAAGCATGATTCTGACCAGGTCCATCAGATATTTCACTGCAAATATAACATCATTCCTGCTGATGTGATCCCATGTTTGACAACCCAGAGCTTTATTATACTTTGATACTGAATTCTGTATAGAAACAGACTTTCTGGCAGTACAAAACATTCCATTTACTATCAGTGTAACCTTATTTACTCTATCATTGTGACAGTATTAACTGCCTTCACTCCAGTTCCTTCTGGGTTTGTTAGGCAGCACTGATTCTGCCCAGAGTGTTTTCCCCCAAGATTTGAGAGAGCTCTGTCAGATGGCACTGAGAAGAACTGAGGGGTGTGAAGGCAGACCTAGCAACACACAAACCAGAAAACACTACAGATAAAAATCATAGTAACAACAATCTGCACAGCCAAACACTCCAAAATGCAAATGTATGTACTTCAAGAAAAATGTAATTTGTTATGGCTGGTCTGATTGCTATTGCCAAATCATTTGGCAATCCTAAAAAGGAAAAAAAAAAAAAAAAAAAGAGATGGTAAAAAAAAAGCTGTTCCTGAATACTGAGTTATGATATTAAAGGACAGATTCCCTAATGCCTTCTTTATTTTTCTTTAATAAAGAGGGTATGTATATACATATCATGTATGTAACAAACTATATTTACATTATGACAGACTACTGCTTCCACAGAATCCACTTAGAATAACTTAAAAACGAATCCACCACATTCCTTAACACTTCTTTTCCTATAACAGCACTACCTTCAGGATGAGTACAGTGCTAAAAAAAATCAATCCCAATTAATCTCTCCTGCACCTTCAGTTGTCTTCTCCTCCCACCTTAACTCAGTGTCTTTTCCATTGATTTGCACATCACATTTAATTTAAGGCTGGCAGAACTCTGGTGGTTTACACCAGCTGATCTAAGACTGAGCCCTTTGCATAAAGTTTATGGGACATCTATAATGGACCTACATCCAGTAGTTATCTCTGTAGCCTTGGGACCACTTGGAGCAAACAAGGAATAGTTCCCAGGTTTATTTTCCCCTTTAACAAGCATTCCTCCCCCTAGAGTATCTTAGTAGGAGACAACTTCTACTAGCTGTGAGAGTTAACTAGGCAAAACCATAAAGCACCATCTTATGTTTGAGGTGCAATTTGTTTCCCAGTTATTTGCCACAGACACAGATGACAACTGTACCTTCTGGAATGGTTATTGTGCCTCTCTGGCCCAACCCAGTGATTCAATTTAGAAAATTAAACAGCAAACACAATTCCAGTATGAACCTCAAGTATCAGTAAAAAGTATATTAAAATGTCTTTTTCAAACATAAAACAAAACATTATCTAAACTGCATTTTCATCTGCCAGCCACAGCTGATTCTTCTTAAATTAGCCTTCACTAGGATGGCCTTGGGAATGGGAAGGGTGGAGTATGATGTTGTTAATTATTACAAAATTTGTATTTCAAACTAGAAATCTGCTGACAGAGGAAAATCACTAAAGTGACAGTCACTGGAGAGAAGTAATGTATACAACAAGACAATGTCATTTTGATTTGATCTGGACAAAGATGAAAAACCTGCATCTGCCTCTCCAATGACACAGAACAGATTTTTCCTGTTGGCATTCTATTCTACATATATTCTCAAAGTATGTTTTCCAGATACCAAGCACGGTCATCAATCTACTCTTTGCAATAAAAATCTTCACTGGAGACAGATGAAATGACAGAACATTTCTGAGGATACCACAAGTTCAGCCAGTAGAAAGAACAATGCTGGCATCTAAGGAGTTCAAGGCTAATTCCCTTTCTGGAATTAAAGAGCAAATGGTACCAGAGTCCAAGCAGGAACTGGGAATAAAGCCACAACCGATGCTCTGTTTCTCCTCTATAGTGATCTAAAAATAACCTTTTGGGATGTCTGATGAGAAAAACACCAGCATGTAAAATCATGGATACACATTTCACCACTCCTTTAGCCAAAAACAAGGAAACTAAGATTGAAGAGAGGATCTGAAACAAATCAATGCAGACACATTCACTGTAGCACTTGTGTTTTCTTTTTTTTTCCTTTTTACAGCTGTAGTCTGAGAGAACAAAAATTAACTAGAGAGGAGCTGAGCCTTAACAGTGGCGTTGGCAGATTACAGGTTGTGAGTTTCAGCACTCTGGTGTGTACTGCAGCACTTCTCCTTGAACAGCACAAAGGAAAGGACATCTTCTCACATCAGCTTCTCACGCCCAAACAATGAAGACTAAAACCTCTTTCAGTCTGAAGTAATTTGTGTGAACTTAGCAGAGTTCACTCTGAAAGATGCTAAGAGAGACCTTCCCTTCACAACAACCCTTAGTGTTCTTCCCTTAGGGGCAGAATCCCAAACTACCAAAATCAATGGCAGAGACTGCAATTATAGCCAAGGTGTCTGTTTGAAAAGAACTTCTCTCCACTGCTTTGACACCTTGTGCTTCCTCCTCTAAGTGTATGTGTTGATAAAAGAAAAACAAATAGACAAAAAAACCCAACACATCCCTCTACTCTGAACTCTCTCTCCTCAAAGTACAACTGCAATGCAAAGCACAAAAACTGAATCGTGAAGAAATTTCAAAATGAAAGAACCCCAACATTCTCTGCCTGTATTTATTTAGAGAACTCAAATCAAACAATTTAATATTTTAAACAAACAAAAACCCCACAAAATCATTATTATCCTTTTCCCACCTGGAGACAGCATTATCTGTACTTAAATAAAAATCAATTTATATAATTAATCTCACTGTAGGACACTGAGTAAAAGGATTTATGACTGTGAACAAGTGGTGACACACAAACAGGAACACCATCACTTCATCATTTTCAATCCCACACTGCACTTCAGTTCATTTTAAGACCAAAACTAGTAATACATTCCTAAAAGATCTGTGTCGTCATCAAACCCAAAGATGATGAAGACAAAAGACACGAACTGAATGAGATTACAATCCCAACAGCATGGGTATTTTGTGCCACTATTATTTCACCACTGTATCCAGATATCAAGTTATTTTCAATAAAGTGAGTAAGATGCAGTGTCTGCTCTCATTTTTACCTGTGGAATACTAAAATTTACATTTCAAAACCAAGACTGAGAATGACAATCCTGTTTCAGAAAATGCAGTCTTCCTCTTCTAAGTAAACACTTGCTCTAGAGAAGGAGGAAAATATGAGCAAGATTAAAGTGAAGCCACTGATAGATGCAGTTGATAGACGATTTAACATCTTCCTGGAAATGATTTCCACTTATAAAACGTTGAAGTCAGCTCAAGATTTTTAATTCTTTACTATTCATCTTTGCTGAAGATGAATATATTTTTTAAGGATGAAAAATAAATGCAATATCCTGACAGCTACAAGGAAGCAAATCCCAGCAAGCTGTGTGCAAGCCGGGAGAATTCTATACCATTCTGAGTGACAGGAAGCCAAATGCTCAGTTAAAGATTGTTGAGAGGGAACATCTCCCTCCTGCTCCCAGCTATGTGCTTTTGGACATATCTCATGCTGTCACCAGGAAGCACTGGACTACTCTGTGTGCTGCCTCAATCTTTCTACAGCAGTACAAAACAAGCCCAGTAAACCCAGTATGGATGGTTTTCTATTGCACTAGGTAATTAAGCATTTTGTGGAAGGATCTCACAGTCATCAGTGCTGGCAGACAAAAGAAAGGCAGAGGAAGGTGTGGAAAGTAAAAAGGGCAAGGGTGAAGTGAGAACCTGTGGGTGGCACAGGATAATTGCTGATCTAAAGCTGGCTTTGCCACTAATTTATCATCTGGTATTGGTCATATCCCTTAACCATGGCTTATTTACCCACTTGAAAAATGAGCACAGTCTGCACCTCCCTCACAAAGATGTGGTGAGAGCTGAAGTTTGGCACTGCTAAACATGAAGAAGGTAACTTATTACTACTGCACTTTTGTAGTTCCCCCAAAAAATAACAAACACAAATCCCAAGCTGTGATTTTGTGACAGTCAAGGTTTGACATTGTAGAGGGACAGTTTCTCAAGAAGTAAAAAGGTAAAAGCAAATGGGAAAAAATCACATTCTATCATGACTGAGTTCCAAGTTCAATCAAATGGAAATGAGCTGTGTATTTATAAAGGAGAAAGTGCCTAACTCTTACTGCTAAACAAGCCAGTGTTGAAAGCTGAACATCATGAGACACTTTTGTGTCTCTCACATCCCTCTGACATAGGGGATTGTTTTGGCAAGCTCATTCATTGCTCCTCAGAGAACTGGTTGGAAGCTGAATTACTAACAAGCTGAAGCTGCCGTTGATCCAACTACTTATTTTCAAGGAAAAGTGTTTTTTCAAGAGGTGCAAAATGCAGCATTTATTATTTGCATTATGCCAGCTTTCACCTGCAACTGCAAACAGCAATAATATCTCATTGCAGTGGGGGCAGAAGGCAACACTCCCTTGAATAACTTCATATGCTCAAACCTTACAGATGTCTAAACACAAGCCTACTTAGAGTAAGTCTGGGTGAGCAACAATAAATTCACCTCTCAACTTCACAGCCTGTCCCATCTGTCCCCATGCCTTTCATGCACAGGCAAGATGTAACATCTCTGCTAATCTTCTCTCAACAAATATTGCACGTTTTATACATTTTGCCTGTACTAAGATGCCCAACTTTTGTTTTATCAAGTTATGATATCAATTTTAAACAAATAATTACTACTGCACTATTATCCCAGCATACATACATACCTGATAAGTAACACTCTTCTTTCCATCACCGTTTGTTTGAGGCAAGGTAAGAGGTCCAGAAACAACCCAAACATCTTCAAATCTCTCAGTCAATTCCCGACAGTACATTTCCATTCTGGAACATATTGTAACATAGGGGGAAAAGTCAGCTGGGAAAATTTCATCTTGGAGGCACCCTGTGAAGGGAAGGGTGAACTACTGACAGGGAACATTTTTCCAGATTCATCTGAGTGATTCACAAGCCAAAGAAAATAAAATGTAGGCCCGAGTCCTGCTTCCCATTTGTCCCCTGTAAAAAGGTTCATTTATTTACAGATAGACAAGTGTTACTGCACACATCTGAAAATGGTTTCTGCAGCCTTAGCACGTGTCTGAATAGCTGAGTTCTCTACTTACTCCCACACTTGACACTAGAAATATACTGCTGGTGGTCACTCGGGATTAGAAAAATAGAATTGTTCTAAACAGCAAGTTGAGGCATTTTTACTTTGAAAGGTTTTATCATATTATTGGATTTGTGTGTTTCTCCCCAAGGAATCAAAGTCTTGCAACACAGTTTTTTCTGTAGTTCAAAGTACTGAGGAAAGTTTCTGCATGCCATTTCCACTAACTCTACTTTTTTTTTTTAATATATAAACTTTTATAAAACTGTTCAAAAATAAAGTAATAACTCCAGAAATACTATAATATTTTTGCTTTTAAAACTGATTCCGTTTATAGCATATAATATTTCTCAAATAAGAAGGCTTATGGATCACACCTGTTTTACAGAAAACAAAAGATTAACAAGACCAGGTTGGATGGGGCTTTGGGCAACCTGATCTAGGGGAAGATGTCCCTGCCCATGGCAGGGGGGTTGGAACTAGGTGATATTTAATCCAATCCAAGTAATTCTGTAATTCTATGATTACAGCACATCTTTGATTTAACACCCCAACTGTTACAGAAATAACATACAGTGAGCAAGCACTGGTCCTCTACAAAGGTAAGAGTTGCATTTCACACAAATGGACAGAGTAGTACCAGCCAGACTATCCCAGCTAATCTGGCTGCCTCTGAAAGGGGGAGGTTTCAACCCCTTCTCTCATTCCTGTTCCTCACACCTCCCCCTTGGGCACTTGAGCATTCTTCATCTATCAACAACCCTGAACAAAACCAGTAATTTTTTTGGTGCTGGGTTAGTGAGCTGTATCAGTAAGAATGAGCCCTTTCTCCATGTGATACACCAAAGCATTGACTACAAGTGAATTCTTTTCCTACTGCCACCAGCTTTGCTTCCAGAGCAGCCCAGCTCCCTCATGGCAGGGGAATACAAACACCACCTGGAAAGAGTGGGAATAAATGCAGCTAGGGAGCAAACTGCTTTTGGTGGCAGGAGGGGCAGAGGTTGCTGTGACCATGAAATCACACCCAAAACAAGACAGAAAACAAGTATCAGTTGGAAGAGAATGAGGAATACTAAGGTAAGAGTTAGAGAACAACACAGAGCCAGTCCAGCAGTTACTATTACCAGCCTGCTGGATGATTACAGTCCTGCTCTCCCCTTTCCTACTGCTCCCCTTGTCTGTCCCAGCTGATCACTCCTAATCAATCTTCCATTGCAGAACTCATCTCATTAATTGATACAATTTTCTAATCTGGCAGAAACATAAGTATGCAAAACAAAACGAGAATCAGTTTTTAACTGGGCTGGTAAAAGAAACTGTCTCACCACAGTCAGGCTAGCCAGAGCTGGAACTGGGAAACCAGCAAAAACACAAGGCAGGAGGGCAAACACCACTTTAGAAAACAACAGGCACACTGACTAAGCTGCATTGTCTACCTGTACCTCAGATCACAAGTCAAAAAGCAAGTAATTAAAACAAGAGAAAGGAAGAGAATACTGAAGCTAGGAAAGGATACATGTGAAATACTGTATCCTTAAAATATTTATTATTAAAGAAATTATTGACAAAAAAAGTGGTATTGCTGCCTTTTTCATGCATTTAAACTCTGGGAACAGAGTGCTGGGGTTGGGAAAAAGTGGCAATAATTGCTTAAATTGTAGGGTTGATAGTGCCAGAGGAAATTTTCAAACACTTCCCATGATTTCCTGATTAGGCAGAGATCCTGCTTAAGGGAAACAAAGAGGGTTTTCCTACCTTGTACTGGTACAAATGCCTAGCTTTGGTATAAGGAAAATTTATGCTCAAACACTTGAGTTATTAAAATAAGGAAAAAAACCCTCTTAAAATGTTATGGCATTTTATTTGTCTATAAAACAATATAACCTTACTGAATGGCCCATCTGATTTTATACACATTCCTGTAAAACAGGAAAGCAGTGTGTAGATGAGTCATGATGCACTTTTGATGGACTTTCATTACAACACTACATAATTTTGCTGACCTTCCCTTGAGCAAACCTTGAGAAATCTATGATTTTCCTCTCCTGTTTCTGAGCCTTCACATTCTGTAAGTCCTATGCACGAAGCACTGCATGAATGCTACTTTTACCATGTTCTCTGCTCAAAGGACAGGAAGAATAAAAATCTGACATGAAGCAAGTTTAAATTTATCAACCACTCCACCTCAAAGTCGATCCAGTCAGCACTCACAAGTGACAGAGACGCTGCCTGGCTGCTCCTTGGGAGCCAGGACCTGAAGGAACACCTCAGACCTGAAGCAGTGACAGCTCAGTGGGGAGAGCTCAGTTCTGCAATTCAAAGGGAACCAACATCCACACACAGCCATGGAACACTCTCACACTGCAAGCACTTCTTTGAGGAAGATCTAAACCCTCTCCTGCTTCTGCTGAAACTTCCATAAGGACAGTTAAAGCTGGGACTTCTACTCCACGTTAGCCAGAAGAAATAACTTTGTCTATTTAAAATAAATGTCCTCAACAGTTTGACTGAATAAAGAACTAAAGTAGTTGTTATACTGTTCTTTCACTGAGAGGACTGAGCTGCCTTTTATTTCAGAGAAAGCTCCTATGACCTCTACATAAACTGCTCTAAAATACCTGGATGTGAAGAACCTTTAAAAACAAAGCATCTTTGATTTATGCTGCTGCCTGGTATTTTTCACTTAGTTTATTTACAAGTAATTTCTCACCTGTTCCAAAACCCAGCATTATTTTCATAATTCTGAGGCACAATGTTAGACAGATAAAACGTTTCAGCCATAGCTCTCTGCACAGAGAAAGAAAACAATATAATTTCACTGAAACATTCATGAGCTGAAGACACATTTTAGCAGTTTGTGGATCAGAATCCCATTTCTAGTTTCGTTTTAACATCTATTAACACAAAAAAATCAGAAAAACCTAAATCAGAACGCCTACAAAATTATTTTGGATTAAGAGGGGCACAACTGAGGTGAAACCTTGCAAAGTTATCTACTTTTTTTTTTCCTGGCAGAAACAGCATGACAATGTGCAATTCTAGAGGCACAGGAACTACTGTCACCCAGTGTCAGTCTGGTAATGTCTTTGAAAGCAACTAGTCATTTTTCATTTTGAATGGGAAGGGTACTTTCAAGCATGCTTTTCATTTATTTAACTGCTTAATGGCTAACTTTTTATTTCATTTACAAAAAGAAGTTTTATTAGATACACTGATCAATATTTTACACATACATAACATCCAGGCAATTAAATGATTTATGAGGCCATAATGGTCAAACATCCATATATCTGCTTAATTTCATCTTGTAGAAGTGTCATAAACATCTCTGAACAGAAGCTCAGATATCTCCAGAGGTGAAGGACTTGATGCTAAAACACTAGACATATGCAGGGAGAGAAAAAATTCCAAGATCTTAATCCAGAATTTTCACAGGTCCTGTATTTGTCAATTTTTCACATACTACTATTGCAAAGTGATGGGGCTGACAGAAGCCTTTAGGATAATGAGCAAACACTATCTCCACTAATTAGACTGTGAAATTCAATTTTTACAATCCTGTATTTGAAAGACTGTATCATCTCACTGCATCTCACAGGATCTCTGTGCATAGGGAGTTCACCAGCAAAAATTCCTGAGATATCACAAATAAATAACAAGAAAGACACTTCCAATAGAAATAAAACTACTGATTCTTTCATTTACCACAGGCCACTGTGCTGTCACTCCACTCCACTGAATACTATCTGCCTGGAGAAATACAAATTCAAACTGCTTCTTAATTAACAAATTGCTGCATTAGGCACATTTCACAAGAGGATCCAATAAATTCAAGGCTGCTTTGTAAGTCAGCCAAGGCATTAAGGCATGCTTCTCTTACAGCTTGAATAAATGGCAGGTGAAGACATTTTATAGACTGAAAGAACTATGGCAAAAGGGTCTAATTTACCTCATAGACATTGCAAGAAAGGAAAAAGCCTTTTAAATCATCCAGGCAATCCCCTTGCCAATACAGAACAGTACTTAACAGCATCTTTGCTTTGCCCAATCTAGCCTTAAATATCTCAGCAGCTGTTGGCCACAATGACATCATTGCCCCTGTCTCCCTTTAACTGAGCTTTGAAGACTGTCAGGGTTTTCTTGGTGAAGGTTATCATCATTTTACAGGTAGACAATGTGACATGCAACAGGCTGAGAAGACTTGCTTAACACCACACTGTTCAAGACATGATCTCTGCCCAACAAGCTGATGTAGGTGTGATTTAATGAAGAGAGAGAGGTATGTCATCCTGCATGCACCTGATTTAGATGCCTGAAGCAGACTGTGAGAGCATCCTACACTGCTCAGTCAGGAATAGACCTTGTAACTCCAAATCCAGCTCTGTGCATCAATAATGACATCATGTTCCACCTCAAAACAAACTGCAAAAGGGAACATTGCACATTACTTCTAAGGGTCTTTTGACCCTTTCCAACTGATAAACACAAATCAAAAAGATGGGAGAACAAAGTCCTACTGTTGAAAATTTGTTATCTCCTGCTGGTGCCATGTGTCCTCGTGACCATCCACTGCCAAGGTAGTCTTCATTGACAGCACTGAACATCAGAGGGATGTTGGGGTCTGGTCTGAATTTACAGTGCCTACGATCTGCATCACCTGAAGAGCAACACACTAAATGGTCAGGTTATCATGAAACCATCATAACCACAAGAAAAAAAAGATCTCATTCTGTCATACCTTGCCAGACAACACATACTTAAGGATTCAGTACATTAATCTGAATTCTGTATATCTCATTTACAGGTAATGCTAATTTCATTCTGCCACATGTTTTAAATATTTAAGTTCTTACTTACCAATAAAATGTATGGGGTTTTGCATCATGACTTTGCAGTCTTCCCCAAACAAGACAGGTCTGCCTCAAATCACAATTCTAATAGCTACAGACATAAATCAGAACTGAATGCCTCAAGATGCTTAATTTCAACTTGAAGGTTAGTTGTATCTGATTATTTGGAATACATTTTAACAACTCAGCTCTTAAGGCCCACTTGAAAGTAAGCCTGAAATGACTATTTTCTTCTCAGAAAGAAGTGAGATCAATGATGCTACTTAGGGGTTGGTCATAATGTTTTCAAGACCTTGCTTTTAATTTTGAAAGGTCATTTGAAGACAGTGATTATGATATATTTAGAGGGCTACTGCTCTCATAAAACATTTTACAGTTACATGGTTACCCTCCATTACTAACAATCTTATAAAACTGAATTAATGCTATAAACTTAATTTACAATGACTGTATACCACTCATATTTCACTCACCACTGACAGCAAAAAATCACTGAGCTTCTGTCTTGCATAAAGAACAGGGGAGAGAGTGTGAGAACAGCATCAGAGTAAATAATGGCTGCAGTGAGGATTCTCCTCCCATTCTGAGGAAATCTCTAAGATCTGCACATTAAAAGCTCTGGCCATCACTGGCATTAACTCCACTGACACAAACTGGACCTCAGAACTAACTCCTTTACTAAGGAAGCAGGAGCAATTTTTATGCACTCAAACAACATTGCAGATCCAAATCAAATAAGGAAAGGTAAATTTTCATTGTTTCATCTTCTCTCCATTCATGTTATAAAAAGGCAAGTTGAGTTTCCCTCCCACAGATCACTATAGGGCTTTTCTCCCTGACTGCTCCAGGGAGAAAAGCAGCAAACCCCTTTCAGAGCATCACAAATGTAAGGAAATAAACATCTACTTACCCAGCATCTTTTGTTTTGAAATGTGTTCAATCACCCATCTAGGCACCCGTTTTGCCTGGTCATAAGACAGTGCATGATTTGTGTAACATCTGGTCTCCGTTCCAGCCTCAGGAAATCCATATCTTTCCAGGAGAGCCTCTTCAATTGGTTCTAAGAAAAAAATAAACAGAAAACCATCCAAAAATAATGTAGTCATAAACGGGACAGGAGAAAAAAACCATCTCAGTGGGTGTAAATCTACTATATAGGGAATTACTTGAGGTTACAGCCACAATTAAGACCTAGAAAATATTAAGAGAGCTATCCAGTGAAACTCTCTGCCAAAATAGTTGTGGTTCTCATCATGTTTTAGCATGAGGATCTCAGCTCTAGGACTAACTCATCTATCTACTGTAATGCCTACAGAAAGCAGAAGAACAGCTATCAGGTATTTTCTTTCTACAGAAGAAAAGCTATCAGATGTTTAGGGACAAATCAGGTAACAAGGAGTTACAGACACAGGAGATCAACACATACATTTCTTTGGAACTGGAAATCAAATTCCTCATAAACAAATTTACAAGTTGGGCACAAGCCAGTTCTGCCCTCTCTGGGAAGGCTGAATGAATGAATGAAAGCTTCACTGGTTTTTTTGCTTTTTGGTTTGTTTTTTTGTTTTGTTTTTTTTTAAGCAATAACTTTCTCTCATGAAGGAATATTTACATCCATCTTACTGTCTTGCTCATTCTCGAGCCATCTGTCCAACAGCAACTCATGTTTTTAGAGCCACTCTTGCTCTGCTTTCCAACAATCCGGTACCTTTAAAGTCTTGGGGCTGCGGAGAAAACCATTCACTCCCTCAGGTGCCCCAAACATCTCTCCCCACACCTGAACCCCACCAGACCCCAGACTGGATAAACGAGCCTCGGCTCATCCAGGGCAGCAACAGCCGAAATTTAGTTATGGTCTGACCCGAAATGCGTGTTTAAAACTAAATCCACATTCCTCTCCTGCCACCAACACTCTGCCGTGAGCAGGTGCAAAGGGAAGCGCTTTTAATTACAAGCTACAGCATCCCCAAATGACCTCCTCCCCACGCAGCCCGGCGCAGGTATTAGGGGAACCCCACGATCTCCCGGCAGTATTTGGGCATTCCAGGAACGGGGGAAGGAGAGAAAAGGCTCTTTTGAGGAGAAGGAGAGAGTTTAGGGACAGAAGCGGCTATGGGGAGCGGGGCTGCGGGACGCGGGGCCGCGCTGAGCCGGCCGCTCCCGCCTCTCCGGGCCGCCGCCCGCGGTGTCCCCACTACCCGCGGCGCTTACCCTCTGCTGGGGCCCGCCCAGGGCCCGGCTCCGGCTGGCTCTGGCTGCGGAGGAGCCGCCACGTAGCCCAGCAGGACGCGGCGGCCCCGGCCGCGGCCCCACAGACGAAGCCGCCGAGAAAGCGGCGGTGGCGGGGCAAGGCCGCCATGGCGGCGGCGGAGGGAAGGGAAGGGAAGGGAAGGGGCGGGCGGCAGCCCCGCAGCGCCCCCTCACGGCACAGCCCTGAGGGCGCCATGGCCGCATCGCCTCGGTGGGGGACGGGGCGTGAGGGGACAGGGCGTGACGGGGGTGAGCCCGGCGGGGTTTCCCCCATAGCAGTGAAAAAATAAAGTGAGTACCCTCACGGGAGCTGCAGGGATTGTAGGGGCTGGGCTGCCCCATCCAGCTTGGCTGGGGGCGGCCACCCCGGGCTCAAAGCGCAAAGGATCACTGAATCACAGGATCGTAGAATGGTTTGGGTCAGAAAGGACCTTTCAAGTCTTTAGCTGGAGAAGAAAAGCTCACCTCCCTTATGAGGAGAGAATGCAGGAGCTTGATCTGTTCTGTTTAGAGAAGACTGCGAGAAGAATCTCGTTAATACATTTAAATATTTCAGAGGTGGGTGCCAAGAGGACAGTCCTGGACTTTTCAGTGATGCCCAGCAACTGGATGAGGAGCAATGGCCACAAACTAAAACACAAAGAAGTTTCACCTCAACATGAGGCTGAACGTCTTTACACTGAGAGTGGCAGAGCACTGGAACAGGGAGGTCACAGTTTTCCCTCTCTGGAGACATTCCAAGCCCACCTGGACACATTCCTGTGTCACCTGCTCCAGGTGATGCTCCCTTGGCAGGAGGGTTGGACTGGGTGATCTCCAGAGGGTCCTTCTATCCCAGACAGTTCAGTGATTCTGGGGTAGTCCAACCCCTCTGCAATGACCAGGGACACCAGACCAGGTTGCTCAGAGCCCTGTCCAAGCTGACCTTGAATATTTCCAGGGATGGGGCATGCACCACCTCTCTGGGCAACATGTGCCAGTGCCTCACCACTCTCATTGTAAAACATTATCCTTGTATCTAATTTAAATCAACCTCTTTTGGTTTTAAACCATTCCCCCTTGTCGTATTGCAACAGACCCTGTCAAATAGTTTGTCCTCATCTTTCTTACAAGTCCTCTTTAGGGACTGGAAGGTCACCAGATCTCCACAGAACTATATCTTCTCTAGGCTGAACAAGAAGATTGTGGTTTGGGGTTGACTTTAGTCAATATAAGGTGATGTTACATTGGCCTTCTTTTCAGGAAAACCACCTGCCCAATTATTACTATTTTTCCATCCCAAATACCTGCTAATGTTCAAATTTGCCTTATATCCATCCACACTAAGTATTTTCAACCCAGCACGAAGCCAGAGGCAACTTTCTGAAAAAAAAAAAAAGGATCAGTTTAGCGATGGAAAACACCAGAATACGAGGATTTCATGGTCACACCATCACTTCATTGCAGGCAGCTTTCCTGGAGAGGTCTGGCCATGCTTCAGTGTGTGGCTGACGGTGTCTTCTTACCTCATGTGAGGATTACAGACCTCAGTGTGGTGCTATGAGTACAGGGAACTCACATTTGGGGTTTTTTTGAATCTTTTTCCTGGTCAAGTTCCCCAGCCTTTGGCTTCTGGCAGTTGCAGCTACATTTCTGGACTGTCTTCATACAGCTTCACATGCACATATTGCCCTGTGTGAGCAGTTCTTTGCTACGGGTGATGAGCAGCATTACCACAGTGCTAGAAGAGGCAACATGCTCAAAAGAGCAATTAAATAATGAGTAATAATAATAATAATAAGATAGAGGTTGCCCAGAAATGTGGATGCCCCATTTCTGGAGGTGTTCAAGCCTGGGTTGGAAGGGGCTTGGAGCAACCTGGTCTAGTGGAAGGTGTCCCCTAGCAGGGGAGTTGGAACTAGATCTTTAAAGTCTCTTCCAACCCAAACCATTCTATGATTCTGTGAGTTTGAGATGACTCCCACTTCTCTTTGGAACTGTTTGCAAGTGATGGGTAGTAGAGGCAGGCCTCAGCTATGTCTCTGCAGGGACTTTTTGGGGATTTTGGATAGCAGAAATGCCATTGAAACACCAAAAACATTAGTCAAGAAGGAAATCCTCCAGCTAGATGCCAAAGGCAATAACATAACAATAAGTTTTAATGTCACACCAATGAGGGAAACAGTTATTTGTAATTTACTGTTTATTTTCATATACAAAAAGATAAACTTGAAATAGTTCTTTCTAGGTTTTTTTTCCTCCTATCTGTTGGGGTGTAGCTGCTTCACACAGGGCAAATACTACATTCATACTGGTTTATTCGGACACCCAGTGCAAAGCTGAAGCAGCAAAACTCCAACTTGGCAGATCTAATTTCAAACTTGAGACTCATTTCTAAAATACCACAGTAAAAAGGAACAAAGATCCACTGCAAATTCATGAACTATGATACAATGTTCTTTCCAAAATGTCTTCATTTCATAACTGCAATACAATGGATGTCTGCATTAGGCCATTTAATACATACATTTTATATATGTATACTTCTGCAGTATATATACATATATAAAATGTACATGAATAAAAAATCAGCACACTTCAATCCAAAAGGGGTTACAGCAACGAGCTTAACTCTCTATACTTTTTTCTTTAACAGGATACTTTAGTATAACTTTTGTTAACTCAGTAGTACAAGCTATCTCTGTTCTACATTTTTATAGCTACAAGAGTGAAATATAACCTACAACATTTACATTTCACATATCTTGGTATACAAACAGTACTTAGTGAATTTGAGCCAAGGACCAAAAGACTCTTTAAAAATTATTTCACCATCTGATAGAGCTTCCTGTAATTTACACTCAGTTTATTCTGCAATCTTCTAAATCATTTAATCTCATAGTTTGAGTTTAAATCCATTCCAACTGGAAATCCTGGAGAAACAGGTTACTGCAAACTCTTATGTATACTCTATATATACAAGTTAAGTAACACAGCGTAATAAGACTTAGCTATTTATCCTAAAACTGATATACACATATTTCACTACGCTAGACAAGTCTTAGGATTTTTATTTTATTTCTTTAAATAAAGCACAAATTTAGAAGTAGCTGGTAAAACTTACAATAGGATGGTTTTAAAACGACAAATGGTTAGGGTGAGATTTCTTCCTGCTGGTGCCAAAACATTTTCTTGTGAGTTTTTGTACTATGCTGTGTTGTTTAACTGTATGCGTCTAATGTTACATGCAGAAAGCTCTTTCCACAAGAATTGACATCAAACTGTACTTAAGTCAACTTTACAGTACAAAATTTGTCAAACTTAAGGACGAATGTGAAAATATTAACAGGTGAAAGATCAGGCTTTCAACTCTCATCATGAGAATCATGCAGAATTCATAAGCAGATAATTTAAACAGATTGACAATGGCATTGTGCGGGCTTATGGCATAGAATTGAGGCCAAAAATGTTACTTAGTTTGCAGTAACCACCTCCTTTAGTCCTCACCCACTACGAGATTGATTTTTGCATGATAGTTATTCCATTGGAAGGCCAGCAGCATTGCAAAATATCTCCTCCCGGGAGATTTTAGTACTTTGATTTACCAAAGATAATAATCATCAACCATCAATAGCCATAGAAACATTAGGCAGTCAAGGAAAAAAAAAAAAGGGGAAAGGGAAATACCTTGTTCTCTTCCTTTAGTAACAGTAAATTAATTACTATCCATTCATTACCAGTAATTAAATGAATTACTAGTAATAGTAAATTAATTAGTATTTGGACAGGAAAACTACTACGCTGTCCAAGTAAAATACAGACTAATGCATCAACTACATGGATACATTTTTTAATAAAACGGACATTCAGGAGGGGAACACATAAAATAAAATGGTAATTTTAAAAAAAAGAGGTCTAACTTTTATTTTTTCCCCCCAAACTATAGCCTGAACATAATTCTCTTCAGAAAAGTACCATTAAGAAGTTGCTGTAGTTGAAGGTCTGATTTTATGAGTTGGTTCTTGGGAGTTGGTATTTGGAAAAGGAAAGGGCCAGACATGTTCTAGGTCTTGCCAACATATTTTTTGTTATCCACAAAGTTGCTAAGTCCACTTTCCAAAGCTATGAGATGCTGCAATCTCCTCCTCCTCTATCATGGCTGGATTTTTTGTTTTGATTGTTTTCTGGAGTTTATTTTGGTGTTTTAACAGAGTTAAATGCAGAGATGCCAGTGACTACTGAATTAGGATTTTAATTGACTAGGATGGTTACTGGTTAAACTTCAGTTCCTCAAAACACTGGAAATTTGAATGAAGTATGGCCTTCCTTGTCACAAAAACAGAAGCTATGAAATTTTCCTAGAACATGCTTGAGTTTTGCAATACCAACCTTATTGGAATGTTATAAACTGAGTTTTTGGTTTTTTTAACAAGAGGCTTCTGCTTCAAAATGGGCCAAAAATGCAGAAGTGGTGTTTTATTCACATCATGTGCCCCATTAAAATACTGAAATAAAAGGCTAATAAAGGAAGCACTTTTCAGAAAACACATTTTCTTTCTAGATATCCAGCACAATGCCATTAGAGAGCTTCAGAAAAGCCCTTTTAGTTTCAATGTTGGAATACAAAATAAGTTTTGCTTTTTTCCTTCAGTCCTTGGGGATCACTTTTCATTTACATATATATATCATATATATACATGCATATATGTATATGATACATATATATAAACAGCCATATAGAGCAAGGTTCCTGTTTGTGTATGTTACAATATTGTAGTATCAAGGAGAATCCAGATAGCAACACTGTTTAACATGAGGTCTGAGGTAATTGGTTCTTGAAACACCTGGATCACAGACTGCATCCAGAAATGACAGCTGGGCAATGAAAAGTGGGGGTTTTTTCAGAGAGAAGTAAAAAACCCCAAAATAAAAACCAAAAAAAAAAAAAACCAAAAAAACTAGTAAAAGAAAGCTTACAGCAGTTGCTTTTACATGTAAAAATAAAGGCACAACAGAATAGCATAACATTTCAGAACAGCTGGATGGACATAACAAAGTATGATCTCTTTCTGTGGAAGTGTCCTGATGAAAAGCATTGCTGCTTATTCCCTAGGCTACTACTTCAGTCAGGGAACTGAGTGGTCACCCTTAAAAGAGTCAGGAAAAAGGAATTCCTATGTAAGTAAGGGACCAGGTGTGCTTAGAAAGTGTTCCAGGAACACACACACCCCCCCCCTCACACTCTCGTGGTCACACAGGATTGGATGGAAACTCTCTCCCTGGTTTCCACAGGGCCAGGACTTCACCAGAACACAGCTGAGGGACTCGGTAATTGCAGGAGCCTGCTTGAATTAGTGAGCACTAATTGCAAAAGGCACACTGTGAAACCAGCTCCGAGGCAGTGTCATGTGTTGTTTGGTTTAAAGCTTTTTTCAGTACCTCTCACCCACTGACATTGTGCTATTGTGGTTGAGAGGACTTAAGTCCAATGGAAAATTAGGTTAACCTCCCCCACACACACATTCTTTTTTTTTTTTTTTTTTTCTATAATACTTTTGGAATACCTTGGATTGGCTACACAGATTTGGGAAGCTCTTTCTCTTAGTAGGACTTTGGACATGGCAGTGCTCCTTTTCTTTAGTGCCTCTGACACAGACTATTAAATCTGATTTTGGGAACACAGAACATATTTCTGTGTTCTGGTGAAGCCTGATTAGTTGTGTCACTTCAGAGAGAAGGAATTTCTAGGAACTGGTTTTATCAGGACTCCACTGGCAACAGCTCCTTACAGATCATATTGTCAGTGCAGCAGACACAGCTGCTGTGAACGGATACGGCAGCGAGCGAGATCAGCCTGGCTATTTGGCCTCAGAAAATTTTTAACACCCTGACTTCACAACTCACTGCAGCACCACAGCATATGCCAAAAGACACACTGCCCACACATGGATACTCGTATGAACACATGAAAAAACTCCTCCCAGGTTAACTGAAGATGTCCATAGAAAAGCAATAAGGGTCTTTAGCAGAAGGGATGTGACATGCAAGATAACTTAAACATATACTCAGTGCCATCCTCAAAGCATGTCCAAGTACATCCTCAAAGCACATCCAAACTTGCTCCTCAAACTGTTTTCAGGCTACACTTGTTCTATCCTCTAGACTTCGATGTAGTGCACACTTAATTAAAACATTATATATATATTTCTTTATTTGCTGTGCATACACAGACCTTTCTCCCTTTTCCCTGCAGAAACATATTAGACATTACAAAAATAATTTGTGGTATAAAAGAATTCTCACACAATGTAGAATTTTTGTTTGTATACGTAACTAAAATATATATATATTTTTCCAAAAGTAAAAAAGTCAAAATGTCCTTATTTTCCTCTATTATATAGTCTATTTTATTTACAATGTTACCAAACAATATCCTGTATGTAAAAGTGACAAAAGTTCGCGGGACACTTCCTGCTTAGCAACTTCCCAAGCGCAGTGTGGCTTTAAGAGGCCAACAACAGCACTGTCACTCCTTATCACCCAGCACCTTCTCTGCTGTACAAGTTCCTTCCATGCTAAGTGAAACCAGACCTTTTCTCTGCAAAACACAGCAAGCTCTGCCAGTCTGCCTAGAAAGTCGTACAAGAGGAATAAAACGTGTGTACCCCACCTCCAGTGCTGCAGTGTTAAGGGGGATCAGGATTCCTAATGGCCAGGCCTGACCTAGCCAGCCTGGAAATATCTGCTTCCACTGAAACCACTGACTTCAAGTGGGAGCAGCAAGGAAAATGCAGGAGAGTTACTGGGGGGCACTCACAGACCTTCTCTTCAAAATAAAGACCTCGGCACTTCCATAGGTGTAACTGTCTAGCACATATTCTGTAAGAGAATTTCAGCTGAAGAACGAGGCAGAATAAAAAGCGGGTTCCTTTGCCTTAATGATTAGGACCAGCTAAAATCCTTAATCACAATGAATAGGCCTGGTACTACTTAACTGATGGGTTAGTCTGGTTTATAGACATCTCTTAGAATATGTACGTGTATTTCAATATAAACCATAGACAATTTCCAGCCTTGCTGCACTAATGCAATTTCGTCAGCAAGTGACAGCTCTACCATCTCAAAAAAAACACCCCAATTTTAGTTCCTGTGGTATTTCCAGTTTAAAAATGTGAACTCAGATTTTCTGCACCTAGGAAACCAGCCCAGCCAGTGCAATAAATAAAAGGGAGTTCCACCAGAGAGATGGGCAATCTTGACTCCTAAAGGCAAGGAGAATTTTTATTCAGGATATTCAGTGTTAATATTCACCTGAGAACTTCCATATGAGAGAGAGGTGACCAATAAAATTCTGCAGCCAAATTTTTGAAGAGCTGCTTCCTCTAAGTCCAAATGGGAAGTGAAATTTAGCACTTGGGAAGTATTTTAAGAGGTGTTGTCACGGTCATATTCAAGGGAGTGTTAAGAGGAAAAGAGCTGCAGTTGCTTATGACAGCTGCACCTGTGGATGTGCCCAGTTCCTAACTTGGAAAAACCCTCAGCAGTACCAAACAGAACCAAAATCATGTTGTCAATGAGAGTTCAAATGGAGGTGAGGAAACTACTTGCTTGACAGCTCAACTGTTGAAAGACCAACAAGTTAATCAGAGCTTGTCTTTGTTAATGAAATAAATAAATACCAGTTAAAAAAACAGCTTTATCCAAATTCATACAAATTCAAAGTTCAGGATTTCCTTCCACGCTGCAATAGCAAGACACACATACCTACATACATATAAAACACGTTACCCAGCACACACCCAATTTGGAAATTCTTTTTCAAATCAGTTTCTGAATCCTGCTGACAAGATGATCTATAAGGAACCATTACTCCAGGAAGATGTAACACTTTACAATCAACATTCGGTCAAGGTTTGTACGGTCGTGCAGTTCCCCGCAGTAAGATAAGCTACATGTGAGAATTTGTGTTTATGCTTTCTCAAAAGAGAAGATTTCAGACACTGTTTAATAGGCTATTAAAATAATATGGCACTTTCAATAAATACTTTAAAGCTTCTTAAAGAAATCAGGATAAAAAAGCAACTGCTGTAATGAGCCTGTTTTAGCTATAATACGTAATGCTGAAGGAAAAAAATCCAGAAGAGCAAACAGATATTAACAGTTAAAAGACAGTACAGCTTTTTTCTTTCTGCAGCAATAGGAACTCGCTCCCATTCCCAGGGAAAAGGGAGCAAGCCCACCCCAAAACAAGAATCCACTCAGTCTTAACTGCTCCACGCTCCACCCCAACCCTTACATCACTTCACTTCTAAAACAGTCACATTTTCATATAAATCTCAGTGCAGAAATGTATTAAACATGAAAAATACTGATCCTGCAAACATTTACAACCACACTTAACATTAAGTGAGTGCCTAATGTCATGACACCAGAAGAGCTACCTACACCCTCAATGCTAAGCATAGGTACATTGCAGCATCAGGCCCAAAGGTGCCAACGGCCACCAGAAACATCGGCTGGGTCAGAATGGTATCGTTCTGTCTGGTTTTGTCAAGGTTTTCTCAACAGAAGCACATCAAGAAACAGAAACTTTCAAACCTACACACGGAAACACAGTTACATGTGTGTACATACTAATATGCAATATACATTCAGTAACTTGAAAGAATAGGTTAAGACTTTATTCAGATAGACAAATTAAGGCAATTCTCTTAATGTCTCTTCAAGATAAAGGACCATGTCCTCATTTGTGACCTCTAGGTTTTAAAGCTATACTTTTCAAGAAATATATTTAATTTTTTTTTTAATAGTTTCTCCAATTAGCAGTTTCGTTTGCTTAATAAATTACATCTGTGCAAGGGTGCACACTGATAATTTGGCAGTGGAGAGAAGTCCAATTCATTTGTATATAATACAGACTTTTTACATTTCTTTTACAGGGTGATTATTTTAGGACTGCATTTTGGCTTAACAGAAAGAAAAATTTAGAAGATCTGGCCATCCAATGGACATAACTTTGTCAGTCTAGCAAGACACAGAATTCATGTTATATTCAAAGTAAATAGAAATTAAAAAAAAAAAAAGAAAAAGAAAAAGAAAAAGAAAAAGAAAAAGAAAAAGAAAAAGAAAAAGAAAAAGAAAAAGAAA
>VZUI01050368.1:0-36534 GCA_013401135.1 Cettia cetti
GGCGGGCCCGGCCCCCACTGGGCCCCGTTGCGGGCCCGCCGCGGGGGGCGTCGTTTGCATAGACACGCCCCCGGACGCTCCCACCGCCCCGGGCCGCAGGTTCGAGCCCTGGCGCCGCCCCCGCCGCTCACCTCCTGCTCCGGCCCTTTGTTGAGGGGTGCAGGCGGTGCCCCGCCGCGCCGTGCCAGCCCGCCGGTGGCTCGCCGCACCTCCGCAGCCCACCACCCTCCCGCCGGTCCCGGGAAGGAGGCGGATAAATAAGTGCCGTCCCTTCTTTGTCTGCCGCGGCGGGGGGCGGCCCGGGGCGGCGGGGTCTGCGGGGAGCCGAGCCCCGGCGAGTCGGCGGCTTTGTGAGGGCTCCGGCTCCGCTGAAAAACCGAGACCGTCTCTCAGATACGACATCTCCAAATGCTCGGAGTGGGGCGCCGTCCCTGGCCCCACCTTGCTCATTCTGCTGCCCCACCCCGGGTACCCCCACTGGCGACCCCCGGCCTTCAGCCCAGGGCAGGGAAGGTCACCCCTGCCCGCTCTGGTCGCACAGCATCCCGCGGCCCTGAGGCCCCTTGGCACCTGGGTGATCCCAGCTCAGTACCTGTGCCCTGGCATCCAGGATTTGCTGGTTCCTGGGTATCCCTTCCTGGGACCATTCTCCCCCTGCACCGGGTGATCCCTGCCCAGCACCGGCCCCCCTGCACACAAGGCAATGACTGGTAGGTGTTGTGCAGCTGAGCTCCGTAGCTCTGCTCTGGTCCTTCCTGCCTGAAGGGGACACCTTGGAGTCCCCCAAATGCCAGGCATGTGTCTCAGTTCCCCTGGTCTGTTTCTGCCAAGCTGGCAGCCTCTGCTAGGGCTTCCTCAACCAGATATGGGTACAACTCCCTGCAAGCACCACAGAGCTTGGCCCCATGCCCCCCAGCCCCAGCAGTACCTTCCCCCTTGTCCTCAGAGGTCCCATCCAGAGGTTTGCAGCTTCTCCTTCTGCTTACCTGCTCCCAAATGGGGTAATGAGGCATTGAGGATGCTGAAAAACCACAACCAGGGGTACTGGAGTGGAAAGTGCCCTGATCTAAGACCCATCATTTCCTCTGAGCCAGGCATCTTGGATAGGAGCAGGGCGGGAGGAGCCAAGGCATCCCAGCATAAGGACTAGGGAGAGCAGTAGCCACCCACAGGCAGACATTGCTGCTGGAAAAATTCCTCCCCTGAGCACAGATTCCTGCACTGTCCCAGGGCCCCTCCATTCCCCTAATTACTCCACAGGACGAGGGGAAATTTCTCAGGGCAGAGTTTCCACCCAGGCAGGGTCACCTTGTCACCCAGGTGCTGGTGGTGCTTGAGAAAGGGGCAGAGAGGGTGTCAGCTCCCAGCCCCACTGTGATCTGCCCCCTGCTGCCTCTTCTTTTTCCAGGGATGGCTCCACAGAAATAAACTGGCGCCATCCTTCACCCTCACACATCTCCTCTGTCTTCCTCTGAAAAATGAGGAGTTTGTCGCCGGATTCTCATCACCAGCCACTCTGTGCGGGAGGGCAGCAGCAATGGCCTCAGTCAGCAGCACAAATAAATGGCCCGAAACACGATACGAGGGAGCTCCCTGGGATAAAAGAATTTCTAAGGAGAGGTTTTATTTTCCCTTTGGAGCCCCAGTCTCTCGTGATCCGGTCCAAACACAAAGGCTGTCCTGAATTTCCAGTCTCACTTTCTCTCCTGGCAGCTGGTGAGCTGGGTGATGCTTTGGGGCACCTTGTCCCCTCTGCCAGCACCTCAGCACACCAGGCTGTGGTGGTGGCAGGTCACCCGGCCCCCCCAGGCACTCCAGGGCCACTGGGCTCCAGTGCAGCCTCCGGTTTCAGTTCTGGAGGTGATGACACACATTTGGCAGCGAATTAAAGTGGGGCAGCCACAGCCGGAGGCTGCTCTCAGCCCCCTCCACTACCTGCCTGATGCTGGGGGGGGCTGCGGGTGCTCCCTGAAGCTGCCTTGGGGTGATGCCAGGCAGGAGAGGGAGTGCCCAGCCCTGCCCCGGGCCACCCTCCCAAGACCTGGCCCCCAGAACAGGTGTGGGTGTCCTGGAGACCCACAAAGGAGCAGCTGGGTCCCCACCATCCCCTCTCATCCCCATGGTCCGTGGTTTGCTGGCACGGAAAGGGTCCTGGACCTCCCGGTGTATCATTAACCCAGAACTGAGCCATTAACTCTCCCAAGTCCCCACAGTTATAAATCAGCCTTCCCGTAACTTCCTTCTCCCCTGCTGCAGTTTAAGCCTGTGGCTTCCTGTCCTAATTAGCCAGTGAGGTTAATTGGCCCCCAGCTTCTTTACACTTCCAAGCCTCTCTGAGGGGTGGGTCACTGCATCCTCTGTTCGTGCATTGACCCTTGGACCCTTCCCCACCCCGTGAGCTCTTCCCCCAACACCAGGGATGGGAAGTGCTGGCATGGCCACATCTGTGCCATGGTTGAGGGTGACTCCCTGCCTATTCCAGCTCCTGCAAGCTGCTTTTTGCCTTCTCAGCCCCTGCCCCAGGCCTGCGGTGGATACTCACCACCTACACAGCACCCTATCCCTGTCTTCATTCCTGTTTCTGTCCCAGTTCCTATCCTCATCCCCATCTCTATCGCCATCCCTATCCCAGTCTCATCCCTATACCTGTACCCATTCTCATTTGTGTCCCTTTTCCTGTCCCCATTCCCATCCCTAGCTCTGTCCTCATTCCCATCTCTGTCCCTTTTCCCACCTCACCATGATTCCTGTCCTCATTCCCATTCCCACTCCTATCCCCATCCCCAATGCTGTCCCCATTCCCATCCCTTTTCCTGTCCCAATTTCCATTCTCTTCCCTATCCTTGTCCTCATCCCTGTTTCTGTGCCCATTCCCCCCATTCCCAGCCTGTCCCCTCTCCTTCCTGGCCCTGCTGCGTGGCGGTGCCAGAGGCCCCTGGCAGCTCTCGGATGCCTCGGCTCAGCCCATGCCAGCTTCACGCTCTGGCCATCTGTCCCCCACCTGCCTGTCGTCTCACGCCTCCTCCGTGGGCCGGGGGTCCCTGTCTCGCCTGCCCCAGCCCGGGGATGCCAGCGAGCCCCAGGGTGGGTGTCCCCAAGGGAGTCCCGTGATGCCAGGAGGGAGCTGGGCAATGCTGGTGGCAGAGCAATGCAGGGAAGCCTGGACCAGGTTTGGTGGCCCCTCCGAGCCAGCCTGGGGACCAACCCACTGCCACCTACCCCAGGGAGCCTGCCAGGACCTGAGGGCTGCTCAGCCCTTTGGGAGGTGCCCCAGTACCAAAGTGTCCTCCAGCACCCCGGGTGCCCTCGGAGTCTCCTCCCGGGCGGTGCCACCATCCCCAGCTGGGCTGGCTGGCATCGCCTGCCCTGTGCTGCTCTGGGGGAAGCATTCCTGCTTTTTATAACCCTGCTGAGGCTCCCCAGCTGCCAGCCTCGTGCCAGCCTGCCTGCCCTCCTGCCTGCTGCCTGCTTTACCTTCCTGCCTGCTGCCTGCCTGTCCGGGCACGGCCGGGGAGGGGGTGGCGGGGGCCGGGGGCTGCAGGGCCCGTCCGACCTGCACAGCTGCATAGCTTGTCTCCAGCTATTAAACAAACTCCTCCATCTCCCCCCTCCTCCCGGTCCCCTTCCCGCCGCCAGACGCTGCTTAACCCTCTGCTGCCCCGCTCCTCGTCCCGCAGCAGCAGGAAGCGGCGTCTGCCCCCGGCTGCCCGCAGCAGGATTGACTCCCAGCAGCGACCCCCGTACTGAGCCCCGGGCCGGCTGGGCAGCGAGGGTGGCCACCCAGGGCCCCAGGGTGCCCGCAGCCCGGCACCATCCTGGGCACCCACCCTGTGGGCGGCGCAGGAGAGCTGGGAGATGGGGCTGGGAAGGGCAAGGGAATGGATGGAGGGTCTGGGGAATACAGGCAGGGGGTTGTGGGGAATGGTGGATGCCGGATCAGGGAAGAGAGGAGCTGTACTGTGGGGCAGGGATGGTACAAGGGCTGGAGGGGAGGCAGACGGGTGAGAGGTGAGGGGCTGGGCCCCCCTGACCCATCACGGCCCTCTTCCCTTCCCACCCCACTGTAGGAAACAATGCTGGGGGTGTCCCAGCCCCCAGGAGAGCTCCAGCTGCAGATGTCCCTGCAGACGTGGGCCAGTAAGGGAGGCAGGAGGGCGCAGGGGCCCTGCGATTCCCCCCAGGGTGGCTCCGGTGAGGAGAACACCTCGGTGCACTGAGACAGCAGAGCCACAGACTCTGCTTCCAGCCTGGCTTAGCCTGGCAATGCCTCGAGAACAGCCTCCATCCCCCAGTCCCCACCAGCTGCCTGTACCCCCCCGCTACAGCTCTCAGAGACACCAGCTTCGCACGGAAACCTTAGCGGCTCCCAGCTCAGGAGTCCCTGCAGGGGATGGGATGCAAGGGAGGAGCGGGATTTGCCCCTCCAGGCTGAATTAAGCTGTCTGGAAGGGTTGATGTGGTGATGCCACATTCTGCTGCCACCATCTTAGGACACAGTGGACAGGACAGACCCTCTCCAGCCCCTCCAGGACCTCCCTGATTGCCCTCTGCCTCCCACGCTCCCTCCCCCAGATGTTTGGGATATCTGGTCCTTTCCCGCTCCAGCCCAGCTCCAGCCCAGTGACAAATGCTTGCCTGAGCGTGGTTTATTATTGTAAGAGCCTGGAGCTGGCTCTGGCCAACTTTCTGCCTGGGGCTAAGCCAGCAGCTGCAGGGCACCCTTTGGCACAGCCACCCCAGGGACGAGCTGTCCCTGCCCCGGGCACCCTCTGCGTGCCAAGGGTAGGGACCGACCCCCCGACATTGCCCAGCACCCTGTGGGTGTGAGGAGCCCAGGGCAAGCCCCCAGCCCCAGGCAGGGCACGAATGTGGAGGATCCACCCTTCAGCTGGCAGTGCTGGCAGAGGCGTGGGGGGATTGCTGAGACCCCCCCAAACCCCCTGCTCTTTCTGCCCTGCTCTGCTCCACGATGGGCTGTCGTGGGCTGCAGCACGGCAGGCTCGGTGATCGATGGCCGAGGCGTGGGCTTGCCAAGCCCTGCGTGTTTGGAAGGCGCCGTGTTTGTCTTGGCAGGAGCAGGGATGTCATCTCCTCTGCCTTGCACCGTGACGAGCTGGGAAAACCAACGGGGGGCCGTGCTGGAGAGGGTGCCCCAGTGGGACCCCTGGCAGCGGCAGAGGGGGCTGGCCCAGAGGGGCAGAGTGATGTCCCGGTGAGGCAGAGGCACCCAGTGGGTGTGTCAAGGGTGACATGGGGACAGACTGAGCCTCTTAGCCCTGGCAGAGCAGGTTTGGCCGTCCAGGCGTGCCCTGCACCCGACAGAGCTGCCCCCAGCCCGTTGCTGAGGTGGTGCTGCCCGCAGGGTCACCGAGCTCTGTGCTCTGCTGGGGGGAAACTGAGGCAGGAGGGCAGCACCAGCTGGCAGCAGGGCCGTGGCACAGGGGGCTGAGGGGCTGTGAGCATGACAGGCACTGGGAAAAGCAGTGTCTGGAGCAGGGAGCAGCTCGGCTGGAGCTCTGCCGGGAAAGGGGCGCAGTGAGGACATGAAAGGTGGTTGATGGATCGATGTCCTGCCCAGCGCCGGCGGCAAAGGCGTTTGAAGAGCAGCTGCTGCTGATGGCAGCGAGGCGCTGGGCAGTCGATTGCTGCCTGGAAGGGCGGGGTCGTGTCCTGCTGGGGGTCCCCAGGCACTACAGGAGATGGGAGGGAGGGGAGATGAGTGCCCTGGTAGTGTCTGCAGGGTGATGTACTGGTGGGCATGGGGCTGGGACAGGCTGAGACTCCTGAAATGGGAACTGCTGAAGTAAGCACTGCCCCCAGGACTGGCTGAGGCTTTTCACTTCCCAGCTGCAATCTGGGACGCCTGGGATGACAGTGCTGACACACAAGCCCTGCCCAGGACTGTGGGCAGAGGATGGCTGGTGCTGCCTGCACCAGGCCTAACCATGGGTACCTGTCCTGCTCTGCCCTCATGACAGTTTCTAAGCCAGAGGGAAAAGTGGAATGTCCACTCCTAGCTGCAGTCTGGTTGGCAGTGCTGAGGTCATCCATCCTTGCAGCTCTCCATGCTCCAGAGAAAGAAGCCATCACCAGCCATTGGGGGAAGCCAGCCCCACCTCATCCATCCTTCAGCCTGGCCCCACAAGCACAGCCCCAGGCTCTGCAGCAGCAGGAGCATCATGGTGTCCATGCCTGGCCCTGACTGAGAATTCCTGGTGCCCTCTGGCTCACATGCATGTGGAACCAAAACATGATGTGGGACCACATCTCCATCACCTCACATGTTGCCATTAAAACGGGCAGGAGCTGTGCTGATGGAAAACACACCTGGACTGGTGTCTCTGGGTCCCAGTGAGCCAGTTCCAACACTCTCTATTTTGCCATGGTGTTCTCTGGACACCCCATGCAGTTCCCTGTGCCAGGGAGGCTGGTGTAGAGGGACACTGGGGCACAGAGGTGTGCAGAGGATGGAAGGGATGTGTCACCATGTGGTTGTGTCCCCTCCAACACATCCCCATGCACGCCAAATTTATGAATACCAGTATTTTGGAAGGCTACAAGACCCTTTTCCTGTTCTAGGGAGGGGCTGGGGTCATGACTGGGACCACTGTCCTGTGGATGCAGTGGCCATGCAGGAGGTGGCACCAGAAGCCAAACCCCTGGGCCAGGAGGAGCTTTATCTTCAGGTCAAGGGCTGCATCAGTCAGCATCCAGAGTCTCTGGACTGTGCTTCACTGCTACCTGGAGCCATTTCCAGCCCCCACAAACATAGGGAGATGCTCGATGCTGTCTGTGTAAGAAGAACAACTGAATAACTCGATAGTTTTAAGATAACTTCCCAATTTTCTGAGCTGCCAAGGACTTTCATGACATGGGAAGGTAATGTGGGCAGAGAGTGGGGCCAGCAGCTCTGTGGCACAGCCCTGACGTGCCGGTGTGCCACGTAAGTGGGTCAGTGGTGCAGCTGTGGGCATTGGTGTGCACAGAGGAGCTGGAAAGGACAGGATGGAGGCAGCTGGAATGGCTCAAGGGTTGGAAGAAACTGGGACACGTCCATGCACGTGGGTCCTCCCAAAGAAGTTGGCCCGGGAGCTGGATCAGCTCCCAGGGACAAAAGAGCACCAGGCAGTTGGAGAGGATTTTTGGCTGCGTGACTCAGAGATCGCTCAGTTCCAAGATCCTTCACTGGGATGTGTCCAGTGGTGGCTGCCTCATTCCAGCAAGGACAGATGGATGGTCACAGCCTGGCATGGCCCAGCCAGCCCCTGCATCCCTCTGGGGTGGAGGAAGGATGGTCAGCCCACTCCAGACTGGGTTTGTGGTGGGAATACTGGTCAAAGGGTTCTCTATGGAGACCGAAGGAATTGGGAGAGTCCCATCCTGACTCCCCACCCCTCTCCCAGAAGCACAACCTGCCCTTCCCTTTCCCAGCAACACCCCGTGGAAATGATGCTCCTGCTCCTGGGTCGCCGTGGCAACCGGCAGGCACAGCCAGAATGGGATGTGGGAGCTGAGCCCCATCACTCCCTGCACCCGGGACCATTCCTGGAGCTGCCACAGCTCCGTGGCCCAGGGCTGCCCCCTCTGAGGCCAGGCTCCAGCTGAGGGTCAGGGGGGGCCCAGGCAGCTGCTGCTGAGGCCGAGGCCGGCACGTGCCTTGTGGGAAGCTGTCTCCCTGCCTTGCCCTTCACCACATCCTTCCCCAGCTGCCGCCTGAACTTCAAAGACACTAAAGGCCACATGGCCTGGAGCATCTTCTCCGTACCACTTCCAGGGAGAAGAAGATGCTTTGAAACCCCCTGGCCCTTCTCCCCTCCTCTGCAGGGTAATTTCCATTTTTTTCAAAACCTCACAAAAAAGGAGCCTTTTTCTTCTTTGTTTCTCTTCTCTCTCTCTCTCTCTTTTTTCCCCTTCTCTTTGTCAGCTAAAAATATGCAACCCACCAGGGAGGGCGGGTGGGGGGAGCTGCTGCTGCATCGAAGGTTAGCACCAGGCTGGGCTGGAAAAGCCACTAGAGGGAAATGCAGGTGCTCCCCACCTTTTGGGAAGGGTCCTGCCCCAGAAGGCTCCCTTTGCTCAGGCTGGGGTTTGGGGCTTTGCCCTGAACGTGCTGAGGGCATGCCTGGGAGGCAGCAAAATTTGAAGGCAGAGCCTGCTCAGGACTTGGTGTGACACAACATTCGGTGACGGGGCCAGATACAGATCCATCTGTGCCGGCTGTTCCCCAGGGAGCAGGGAGATACCCAGGGATGCCCATCAACCGGGGGCGGGATGTCCAGGCACCCCACGGGGAGATGACCCCGCAGGGCAGGGATCAAAGCAGCCGCGGGCAGAGCAGCAGCTCCAGGCTGGAGCGTGGGAGGGAGGTGGGCGGCGTGGCAAGGGAAGGATGTGATTTACCGAATATCCCGCTCCAACCAAAGAACGGATGGAGGAGAAAAACATCCCGGGGGTTCGATGTCTTGGGGAGATGCTGTCAGGGGCTGAGAGGCACCGAGCGGTGCCAAAGCCAGCTGGGAAATTAAATTGGGATGCATCACCCAGAGCCGGGAGCATTCACCTGAGCTACAAACCTGCCACAGATTCAGAGAAAACACATTTCCCAGCTCCCAGGATTGCAATCTTTAAACTCGTCCAGCTTTGCAGGAAGGTGACAGACTTCAAAACTGGCTTACTGTTTCTTCCCACCCCCTTTCCTCTCCCCCTCCATCACGGGAATGTTGCAGCAGGGTGTCTCGGCGTGGGGGTAATGAGCAGCCAGGGGCTCCCCTCCGGAGATGGTGACCCGGCAGCGGGATGTCGGAGCCAGGACTCCCAGCAGGACCGATCCTTGGGCGTCCTGCAGGGCTGAGGGCGGGCGCTGAGAGGGAGGACGCAGGCAGGAGACGGGCTGGGAGTGGAGACCGTGGAGGCAAACTTGTTGAGAAGGCAGGAGACAGACAGTAGGAAAAAATTTCCAGGGCAGCTGTGGGTCAGGGGATTTACTGGCGCCCTGGGATGGAGGTGTGAGAAACAGGGAGGTGACAGAGTTGCTGCTGCTACTGAAGTGGGAGAAACCGACACAGTGTGCACCAGATAGTGCTGCTTGAGATGGGGGTGGGGGGGCTCCGTGGCTTGGAGGGCTGGGGGCAACTCATTCAGAGGATGCCTTGGCTACTTCAAACAAGCTGGCAGACCCCAGACCCGCGGGACAGCGCGGGGCGGGGGGTGTGTGTGATTTATGAAGCGGGGGATTAGGCAGGAGGAGGCGGCGGCAGCGGGACACACATGGCAGGCGCTGACGGAGGGGAAAGGGCTGCCGGAGCAGGACGGGGGTGAGTCCCAGGTGGCCCGGATAGAAATTCCTCAGCCTTCCCTAGAGCTCGGATTTACCCCCGTGGCAATGAAGATGGCCCCGCCGGACAGCAGGGGGCTCGGGGCATGTCTGCTCTCAGAAAAGCATCCTGGTGCTCAGCTGCACGGAGGGAGCAGGGTGCGTCCCAACTGCGGGCTGTCTGGAGAGACTTTCCCCCTCCTCCCACGGCTCAAGCATCCACATGTGCTCCCCAGAGGGAGACATCAGGGAGGGGAGGCGTTTGGCAGGGGGTAAAGTGAGGCGAGGTGGGGGTTGCCTGTCCCGGTTTCATGGGTTAGGACGTGTGGGATTCCCAGCCACAGCTCATCTGGGGCCCCAGCAGCTGGTGCGACCACGTCGTTCCTCTGCTGCCTGATGGGCACCCAGTGTTCGGAGAGCCCTCACCGCCTCCGCCGGATGGCGATCTGCCCGTGGGACAAGGACATCCCGGATCCTTCCCGCGCGCCCGCGCAGGTGGCGTCGGGTGTCCGCAGCTGCGAGCCGCCTTTCATCCCCTTCCAGGCCGGAGCTCGCTTTCCGTCACCTGCTGCCCTCCCGGACGGAGGCCAAGAGCCCGCGGGCAGGGCCGATGTGCGAGACGTGGCCGCTCTGCCCGCACGTCCTCCGGCTGGAGGGGGGGCAGCGGGACGCCCGAGGCAGCATCCTGCGCCGCGCACCCCACCGCCAGCTCCTCGGCTCAGGGTGGGCATAGCTGGATGGAACCTGGCAAAGCCCCAGTCCAGAGACAGCAGCTCCACGCACTTTCCCTGCAAAAGTTTCCATTGCCTTCAGTCGCTGCGATCAGCGGGAAGAGCAGGGGAGCAGGCGGGGGGTGGGGGGTGCTGCTGGAACACACGTGGTCAGCAGGGTGTGCGTGTCCAGGCACACATGTGTGCGTGTGCCAGCACATGCATGTGAGCAGGAGCGAGTGCATCTGTGGGGAGATACACACACACACACACACACACACAGATCTATCTCCCTGTGCGTCTCTGAGCGGGCACTGCACGCCTGTGAGACTGCAGCATCCCTTTTGCTGCAGCATTTCTCAGCGTGTGCAGCCTAATGAGCCGGCACGGCAGAGTTAATTGAGGGGACAGACAAGCAGAGCTCGTCATTAAGGAAGGCACTGCAGCAGGTACCGGTGACAAGATGCTGCCTTGTCCCCCCAGGCTGATGGCAGCCCCCGCAGGGGACAGTGACAGCCTGAGTCCCCAGGAAAGATGGCTGAAGATGAGCATCCCTCGCCCAGGGCCAGCCCCATTAGCAAAAGCAGCCAGGGAGTGGGAATTGCTGTTGCCTGCATGGAGGAGTTAATCTGCCAGACTTTGCAGTGGATAGCAAGCCCTGGAGACGGTGGCTTGTCTACAGCCCTGTTTACATCCTGTCCACAGCACCTTCCACCTGGAACACGTCCCTGCTGATGCACACTGGCACAGCGTGGCAATGCGCTGCCTGCCAAAGCTGCCCCCTCAGCTCCCACCATTAGGTTCTAGAGTGAACATGCAGCAGAGGGGACAGAACAGCCGGCTCCCAGTAGCATGGTGAGACTGTGCCAACAGCCCACAAGGACGGGGAGCCTTGCTCAGGGCTGTCAGATTCTCGCTCAAGAAACTCAGAGAACTGGAAAGGAGCCTTCACCGCCTTCGTAGCCAGGAGCTCCCACACTCTGCCTCCCTCTTCGGCTCTCCTGTTGGCCATGCCTCTCCCTGGGGGGCCATGTCCTCACAAGACGTGTCCACAGATCCCTCCTTGGAACCTGGCTGTTCCTAAGGGCATCTCCATCTGGAGGGCTGGGAATGTGTTTCTTGTTCTGGCCCTTCCAGCAGGTGCCCACTCTGAAACCTAATGGTGGGGCAAGAGCCTGTCCTGCAAGCAGGAAATGATCCTGCTGGAGCAGAATCCAACCCTCTGCCTTCTGCCTCTTTCCTCCCATCAATGCAGCCCCACATGCCCTGCCCCAGCCACCAGTGCTGCAGGAGTGAGCATCCCCCTGACCAGATTTGCTCTGCTCCCTGATATAGGGCTCAGTCAGTAACTGCTGGGCTCCTGTCAGGGGGATCTGAGTGTTTACGAGTTGATAACCTTATCACAGACACATCCCTAATTAAGCTTGTTAGCTCTTTATGATAAACAACATATGGGCTGGGGCCAGCGTGCTCCTCAGGTCCATGTGCTCTCTGGCAGCCACACAGCCCATGGGGCAGTGCAGGCAGGGAACAAGCAGCCCTGTGCTCACACCTGCCTCTCCCTCCCCTTCACAGAATGGACCTTCAGCTCTATGGATTTGCTACCCTCTGAACTGTATTAGTCCTGGGTTTCTCCTCTGGACTGGGGTGAGCAGGAGGAGGCTGGGTTGGACAAGGCTGTCAAGGCTTTGCCAGTGCTACAGGATCCCCTTCCTACTCCTACGGGGTCTGCAGCAGCATGGCAGACCTCCAGTCTGCTGAGGGCTGGGAGATGAAGGGGTGATAGAGAACAGTGGCTCTACTCCCCGAAGGAAGAAATGACAGGACAGCAGTGCAAACTGCTTTAGAGTCTGTAACACACAGGGGTTACACAGGGATTGTGACCCACCCCAGGATGGTTTCTTTGTCCATTATCTGGTTGGTAGCTGGAGATAACCATCCATCCATCCATCCATCCATCCATCCATCCATCCATCCATCCATCCATCCACCCACCCACCCACCCACCCAGGCATAGCAGGGTACTCGCAGGGTACCCTGGCATGACTCACCCAGGCATCCACCCCACCATCTATCATTGTCTTCATCCCTCCTGCTCCCCCATCTCTCCAACAGGCTTCAACCCTTTCCTTCACTCCTTCTTCTGTCCTATCGACCCAGCTCACCATCCACCCTTGCCTTCCTTCCTCCTGCCCATTTCTCTCCTCGCCCTAAGCTCAGGGTGCTCATCACCTGCCCCCCAAAGCTCATTAATTACCAGCCTATGTCTCTGGGGCCAGACCTGTTAATGGGGTGAAGGGAGAGCACCCTCTTACTCCCCCTCCTCACAGCTCTGCATTTCTTATCTCCGAGATCCCACCTTGCTGGCGGAGGAGTGAGGCAGGACGTGCTTCCCTGGGGAATGGCAAGCCAAGCGATAACGAAATCGCAGTGCGAGGAGAAATTACCTTGCCTGAATTTTAAAAACTTCTTGCTGAGGTTGCCGTGGTAACTGAAAGGTGCATCACGTTGCTCTGACAACCCTGGAACAGCCAGGTTTTTGCCTGGCGGGCTCTGAAGCGGCAGGTTTTGGGGAGGGAGGAGCCCGGTGTGGGGGGGAGCAGGGATGTTCAGCCCTGAGCACCCAAGACAGAGATGACTCCCTCCCCATAACCACCAGCTGCATCACTACCTACCACAATTTCCAATCTCTCCCAATCCATCTCTCCCCAGAAACAATGGAGGAAGAGGATTGAGGAACTCCAAGCCCAACCATGCGGTCCTCTGAGGAGGTGGCAGGGTGGTGGAATGGGCTCCAAGTTCCTCCACCCTGCTGTAGGCATCCCTGGCACTGCAGGAGTTGCTGGGAGCTCCAGCAGGCAGACTGGGGACTTCTCTGCACCCTGTTTGGGGAGTGAGTTGTGCACCCAGCATTGCTTTGGGCTCCAAGACCCCAGGCCAGTGCCAGCAGCATTGTCCTAGTCCGTGTAAATCACTCTGCCACGGAAATAGCCCCAGTGGGGTTGAAAAATAGCAGGTGACTCACGCAGAGCAAAGGGTCCAAAATAACCCCTCCGGAGCACTCCTAAAATTAGTCTCCCTCCCGGGAGGTCCCCAGTGCTGTGTCCTTGCCAGGGCACAGCCGCCGTGTTGAGCCTGCCGGGCTGCTGCCACCACAGCCACCTCCCTCTGGGGCGGGGGGTGCAGGGCTCCCTTTGCTGCTCCTATCCCTCCCATAGCTCCTGAAAACCCACCCTTGGGTGTGACTGAATCGTGCATCTCAGAGTCTCTGTCAGGTCTATGTGACTCCTGTGGCCGCAGGCGGTTTCTCAGGGGATGCGCCATGCAACGCTCGCACGCGCCCAGCAAGATGCAGGCACCAAAAAACACAGCCTTGGAAGATGTGAGCTAGCAGGGCACCAAGGACTTGCCCCTCATCCTGCTCCCTTCGCTCAGATTTTGGTGGGAGGGATGCCGAGGCAGCAGATCAGGTGTTTTCCAGCGACAGTGAGTCCCACAGGCTCTCGGGTTCTCCTGCACCAGCCAGCCCACCCCGTTGTTCCACCATGGCAGGGCAGCACCAGCTTGCTGCTCCCACCCGCTGCCGGTGCTGGGAGGCACGGAGGCCTGAGGGGACACATGGAGGGATCTCGGGAGCAGCATCCGCTCTGCTGGCATGGCTGGGAATGCTCCCCATGCCGGGCCATTGCTCCTGCGCGGGGGAGCTGTACCCAGTTAATTAGAGGAAGGGATGAATAATTCCTTTTTATAATGCAACGTCGCACGGCAGATGCTGTCTGCCTCGGCGCGCCGCGCGCGGGAGCCCGCGTTATTCTGCTCTCAGCAGAGTTATTTATACACTGGGACATTTTTCAAAGCGCCGCTTTGATGGTCTTCCACCAGCTCGGAAAAAAAAGTAGTCCATCCCAAAATAACCCGAGTGAAAGTCACAGCTCTTCATTACGAAGAGCTTCAACCGGGGGGCTCGGAGAACAAAAACCCGTCACATTCCTCCCATCAAATCCACCCTTTTCAAATGCATTTCAAATAGGTTCAAACCGCCGCGGCGGCGACTAGACGAGCGCTAATGATGCTGCGGGCACATCCCGCCGGGGAGATGGATGGGGCTGGGGGGGGTGGTGGGTTTTAAGCAGCTTCCAGAGCCGACAGATGTTTTGGGGTGCCCAGGACAGGGTCCTGGGAGGACCACAGTAGGATATGCAGAGAAAAATGCAGTCCCTCTCTTGCCTGGGTTTTCGTGCTGCAGGAGGCAGTTTCTCTCCCCAAACCAGGCTTTGGAGGAGGGGAACAAGCACCAAATAAATTCTTCTTAGGAATTGGAGCAAAAAAGGCCCAGTCTTTGGTTCTCAATTGCACCTGCACGCAACACACTCCTGAGATCTCATTGCTGTTAAAGGGAAAAAAAGGGGTGGAGGTAAAGAGATTTTTGTAGGTGGTGACAAATTCCCGTGAAAACGTTTTTGACATTAAATCGTCTCCCATCTAAGCTACCTCCCTCCCGGCGGAGACAGTTAGCGGCTTCCCCATCCCCCACTCCCATACCTGGCAAAGGGCCTGAGCTGCTCACCCCTCTCAGCCCGCCGGGCTCGCTGGGGCCAGGGGCCTGTGGGTGCCCCACGGGGGTTCAGGTTTTCCCCATCGCCAGGCTCTGGCTCACTCCCTGGATCCCCAGGGCCCTGCCTGCAGCAAGGCTGACACTGACCCCCCCGCAGCCCGTCGGTCCCACCGCCAGCCCCCTCGTCTTCTTCCCCCGGAGCTTGGCTCCACTGCCCGGGGCTCTGCTCAGCCTCCAGCCCAGCGCGCCGTGGCTCCGGGGCTGCTGCCTGGTGATCGACGGCTCACTGCCGGAGGCAAGGAAGAGTCTCTGCTGGGAAAACCATTCATTTACCCTCCAAATCTGCCTGTTCCAGCGTTTCTGCAAGGCTGGAGCATCTCCCCTGGGACAGCCTGGCACTGGAAGATACCCAAGGACCCAGGACAGTGTGAGCTGCCTGGATAGGGGATAAGCGTGCTGGATGTAGTCACAAGTCCCAGGTCCCAGGATCCCAGCCCCCATCTGTTTTTGTTTTTTGCCAGCAACAGAGCCCCCCCCCCCACCCCCTGGGGTTGGAAATCGTGTCCACATTGCTGCAGATGGCGAGCCAATTAAAACCATCTCTTTTTTTCCACCCTAGCAGAGATACCTGGACCATTCAGCTCCCAAGCCAGAGCCGGGTTCTGGGTCAAAACAGCATCCAAGTAGAGTAGCCAAGGGATAAGGGACACAGCTCTCTGCCCTCACCCACCCTGGTACTGTGGGACTGGGGAGGAAGTGTCCAGGATGACACAGCCACTGGTCTAGGGCCACAGGTGTTCCATGCCAAGGGGCAGGAGGGGTGCTAGTATAGTGAGCACATGGGGCAGGGTGCCAACACCCCTCCCAACCCCCTTTATCTGTGCACCCTCCCCCTCAGCTGTCCTTTTCCTGCCCTTTGGGCATCCCTTACAGGCAGGCTGTTGGGGTGCCACAGCAGTACCCATGGTGTGTTGGCAGGATGCTGCACCACAGCCCTGCCCATCCTCCCACCAGAGTTCCACAGCTGAAAACAGAGCCAGGGGGTTGTGGGGCATTTGGGTCAAAGAGGGTAAACGGTTCCAGGGCAATTCCAAAGTAGTTAGGACACATTCAGTAGCTCAGGAGAGGATGGACCAACATGGTGGGGAAGAGAAAGGGAAGGAGCCTTGTTAAATCCCCTCTGGCAGAGTGGGGAAAGGCGCTGGAGAGGAGCACGAGCACACACATGGACACAGAGGTGCATTAACCTCACACATTGTCTGTACCCTCTGCTCCAGGCTCTCCCCATGGCAGCAAACACCTTCTCACCCTTCAGATGCCCTTTTGGCCTCAGGATACAAACCCCGTGGAGCTGCGGGTGCCTGGCTTTGACTGGCACTCAGCACGAGCACAGCCAAGGTCATGGTTCTCTCCGTGCCTGTCCTGCTGGGCACAGGAGGCTTTTTGGCAGGGGGAATGCAGGAAAGTCAACCCAATCCACACGGAGTCCTGGGGCCTCTGGCAGCCCCAAACGGTGGCACAAAGATCTGTTCCTGCCTGCAGACAGCATTTCAGTGACTGTGCAGGAGAGCCAGGCAGGCCTGGAGCTGCCCGTGCAGAATGCCGAGCTCCGCTGCAGGTCGGTAAGGGCAGCGATGCAGGAATACTCGGGAGGAAAGCTGTTCACACTGATGATTTGGCTGCCTTCCCCCTTCAATTAGCACACAGGAGCGCCAAAGGCCTCCTGGAAAGTCAGGGCATAGCAGGCTTGGGAGTTTTAATATTAGTAATGCTGAAAGTCAGCCAGAAAAATCCCAAACTTTATACCAACAGGGGCCTTAGATTCTTTATATTGTAGGGGCTAGAAGAAGCTGCAGGCCTGTTGGAGCCAAGGCCTGCAGCTGCTCTGTGCCTGGAAGGAACCCCTGGCTGCAGTCCTGCTTTCATGTACCTCTTGCCCATGGCAAAGGGTACAGGGTCCCTTTGGGAGTCCCCCCTTCCTCCCTTGCCTGGGGTCTCCACCTGCTCTGGGCCTTAGTGCCTTCACTTTTCCACTGTCAGCCACAAAGAGATCTTGTGGCTGCTCAGCGACAGGGAAACCCAAGCACAGGAGTGCAGTGAACCTCTGCCCATCCAGGGGACTGCTCTGCATCTCCTCCTGCCTCTGCCTGGCTACACAAGCCTCTCTCCAGTATGCTGTGTCCCTCTGCATTCCTGGTGGGACCAGCTTCAGCCCCCCAGCATTTTGACTGTGGCCGGCATCTTTTTGGGGCACCCTGCATCAGGCTCAGCCCCATGGGACTGGCGCACTGGCAGCCCTGCAAGCCATGCCCAAGGTAGCTTCCCCCCTTGCCCTGAGGGGGATCCTGCCTTGTCACTGCACACTTCTGGGGCTGGCCCCATCCCAGGGCTTCTCCTCCCGCCCCCACAGAGGTCGGTCCCCAGGGAGGCAGGGACACCACGTCCCTCTGAAGGCTGTGGGCCACGGTGCATTCAGTCACGCACAGCCGCACTGTGCTGCCTAAATTGGAGGCGCGGGTGCTGGCAGGAATGGTGCCTCCATGCCCTGCTCCAGCGCCTGGCACAGGATTCAGAGGCATGCCTGGCAGTGCGGGGGCTGCACGCCCCCCCATCCCCCAGCTTCTCTTGTTCCCTGGACACCCAGCAGCAGTGTCCTAACCCAGGACGGGGGCTTTAACCCATCTAACCAAGAGGGGGTGGCTGCAGGCCCAGGACTCCTTTAAAGCCTTGCCCCAGGAAGGGACCCTGCTTTGGGCATCCTGTTCTAGCAGTTTTCCCCATTAGCAGGTCGCTGTGCCCCTGTGGCACGTCCCTGGTTCCCCACTGTAACTGCAGCTGTTCTGCAGGAGGTACTAGCTGGGCTGGCTCAGCTCCTGGCACTGGGGCAGCACTTTGCTGCAGCAAGGAGGGAGTGAACATCAGGAGAGACCGCGCGGTGCCTGCTGCAGGCCCTCCCCCCGTGCCCGCAGCATCACCCCTCGTCAGGAGGATGCGCTGGGACAGGGATCGATGAGCTGGGAAGAAGCTGAGCTACACAAATGCACTTTATCGATCCATTGAACCCACCTGCTGGGAAACAGACCCCCCCATTCACAGCCCAGAGCAGCAAAGCACTTCACTGTTGCCAGCCGGGACACACAGGGAGCAGGGGGAGGCGGCCACAGGCACTCAGGGACCCATCACAGTGCACCAGGCCTGCCTTCCCTACCATCACCCTGGGGGAAGCTGGGGCAGCGAGCTGGCACTCTGAGGTTGTTTCAAGCCACCAGCTTCCTCTGTGGAGCTGAAGAGAACGTCACACGCTAGAGAGAGGCGCTGGAGCCCCAGCGATGCTCCGCAGCTCTGCCCAGAGGAAACACTCCACGACAGTCACAGCTGGGCCAAGCCTGCCACCTGGTGGAACGGCCCGGGGCCTCCGGCAGCGACCCCAAGCCCTGCCGTCCCGGTCCTGAGGCAGCGCTGGGGGCGTTCCCCACCTTGGCTCATCCCGAGCCAGGCACCCCTCAAACTTCGGCAGCAGCCTGCCAGTGCAACAGAGGCACAGGTGCTGCTGCAGCAGCAAGCAAAGCAGGATTCACCCATTCCAAAAAGCAGCCACAGGATGCTGGCCTTGACCCATAGGAGGTCTTTGCACCAAGCACAAATGAAGTTGCTTGCTCCTGCTTCACTCTACCCCTTCCCATGCCCACCTGGACAGTAGGAAAGCTCACTGCTGGCTCAGCTTTGGAGGCTGAGCAAGACCCACAGCCAACAGCATCAGTGAAGGCAGACCTCAGGGCTGACATCTGCTCTGTTTATCTTGGCTCTCGTGGAGTGTGGACAAGGCACAGCACAGGCAAAGAGAAAGGCAGTAACGGGACAGCTGCAGGACACCTCTGGTGGATCTCATCTTCCCATCACCCACCCTGCTGCAGGTCCCTCCACAGCATTGAGGCAGGCTGGAGGAAGCCGAAGTGGAGCACAGAAACCTTCCCAGAGGTGCCACACGTCACCCCCCTCCCACCGAAGGGCCAGCAGGTAACAGCCAGGGCTCCTGGGCAAGGGCAGACACTGCTGCTGCTGCTCCCCTGCTCCTAGCGACGGCAGGAAGGGCTACAGAGGGATCTGATGCTCCACCAGCCAGGCCAGAGCTGTGAGAAAGACGCTGAGAACAAGGTGCAGCACAAGGATGGATCTAAGGAGGGAGGCGAGTGGAGAGCTGCATGGAACAGACTCCAGGATGAAGTCTCATCCAGGAAGAAGCAGAATCACAGAAAGGACAAGTAGCATTGGCAACTTAATTCTTCATTCACCCACCGAGAAACAGAAATAGGGTAATTTTTGGATGTATTTCATTTGGAAATGAGCCAAACTGGCAACTAGAATCAAAGTCTTCAAAAAGTCTATACAAAGATGTATCATACAAAATGTACAGGAAAATTCTCCAAAAAAACCCAGACAGACAATACAACAAAAGGAGAGCAGAGACAGTTTGAAAGCACAGCTAACAGGTCCTGCTGCTGCTCCAGAGGGCAGGAGCGGCACCTGGGCAACACGCTAAAACACAGAATACATTACACTATGTACACGACCGTACAAAGATCAGCCATCTCCTTTGGTCTAACCAGGAGCTCTCCAGCATGAAGTTGGGTCAGTTCAAACATCGGCTCGTGGAAGTGTTTGTTACATGCCGAGCAGGGAACAACGTCCAAGGGAATGAAATGGTCAACTGGAAACCAAAACCAGGATACAGCCAGGTCACCAAGGCTACGGAGTTTAACAGTCAGTTCTTGCTAACAGAAGAGCTCTGCAGGCCAGAGGGGTCACTCCATCTCCGTGAAGCGAGCGAACATGGCTTTCCGCACTGCGTCTTTGTACGAATCCGCCGTGGAGACGCCGTACGAGCTGCCCTTGGCGCCCAGGCCTGCTCCTCTCATTCGTACTTGGGCCTGCAAGGGAAGAGACACCTCAGCTCTGCAGCGAGCAGCCACACCACTGCAAGGGCACCACCAAAATCCCATCAATCCAGCCAGTTTCCCAGGCTTCCCTGGGGATCTCCACAGCCATAAATACTACCATGGACACCAAAAGACTGGAGTACATGTAATACTCCATCCTCATGCTTTGTGCTACTCTGGCCCCACTCCAACTGCACAGAACAGTTCCTAACAGCACAGGCTGGAGAACAGGAAAGGCCAGCCAAGGCAAAGACTGGAGGGGAGGGCAGCCCCTCCTGGGTACTGGGGCCACAATGCCTCAGGAGTCAAGTGCCAAAAGGGGGAAGGCACAGCCCTGCCTCTACTTCAGCATCTGATGGGACAAACATGAGCAGGAGCCGACATAAATAGAGGCAGCTTTGCTGTAGCTGGCAGTTTATTCCTTCAGAGGTCTTCAGCAGCAAGTGCTTCTGGTTAAACAAAACAAAACAAACCAAACCCAAAAAACAAAGGCACCAAACCTCCTCAAGGAGACATCTTTCTTTACTTACCTCAATGGGTGCTGTGATGCCCTGGCATTTTCTTCCCAAGCCGGAACCTTCCCTCCAGCCCATGGCCTGCAGCATCTTGTTCCCTATATTACTGTTGTCAAGGCCATCTTTGGTGGGCTGCTCGTAATTCCTGAGGGAAGAAGAGATGAATTAGTAAGTTACCCACACTGCTCATGGTGCACTGAGGCAGCTGCTGAGGAGCTTTCAGATACATACACTGTGCCTGCATCGTAGACCTTCTTGCGCTTGGGCTCCGGGGGCTCGGGGATGCCGTACTTTTCCCGTCTCTCAGCTGCTCTGTCTCTGTATTTCATCTGCACAAAGCACTACAGTCAGCATGGATTTCAAGACATTTTTTTTCCGCTTTGAGCTAAGGGAGTCAGACGAATGCCTGCTACTACAGAACGCTGTAGACTGCAGCCCACTAATACTAACACCACCAACAGCAGAGCCCAGGACCCAAGTCCCTGGAGCATCATCTGAACCAGCGCTGGGGCAGGAAGAGACTTGCAGGTTTCCAGTCTCAGCCTGGTAACCCTAAGCTAGAGGTGGAATGAGCCTTCCATGCTAAGCTGTATCTGCGGGATATGGGACACCTCTCTCCATCTAATAGGGCAGCTCTGAACCTTGACTGGAAAAGGGGTTGGCTTACAAGGATTATCTTGAGTGACATGTGTCAGGATAAGGAGAGCTCAACAGATCACCTGCACAGGTTTTCCATTAGCTACTCATCTGCTCATGTCAACACTGACCTCTCTCTCACGCAGCTCCAAGGCTTCAAGTTCCTGCTCGGAAAGCTTTGATCTCCTATATATATCCATGTTTTGCTGAAACAAAGAGAGAGATCCACTTTAACAACATGAAATGCACAACAGCTCTTCTTAAATGAAGTAGCTGACTTTCGGGAGAGCAACAATCCACCTGCAGATTTCTGCTTTAAGAGAACCAGTTTTTCTAACAGCAACATGCCTTATGGCTTTGGTTTACACATTGAATTATGACAACTAGCAGTGTAACTACCTTGTGCAAGTCGGACAGTTGCTGGTGCCGAATCAGAGCATCTTTGTTTGGGAACTGCCTTCTACAGAGCAGACAAGCCATCTTCTTCCAGTCAGTCAGCTTCTCCTCCTCATTCTCCATTCTCTCCAGTAAGTCCTCATCATTATCGCTGTCACCACTATAGGCAGCCACAAGGCCACGCTGAAAAGGAAAGACAACATTAAGGGGCGTGGAACAGTACCACAGTTCAGAGAGCATAAGGAGGGAACAAAGGCTGCAGATGTGTACCACAGGAGGAACAACATGCTCCCATTACTAAGGATGAAATCACAAAATGCCTGAGGTTGGATGGGACCACTGGAGGTCACCCAACCCCCTGCTTAAGCAGAGTCCGCCCCTAGCACATACTGCTCAGGACTGTGCCCTGATGACCTCTAAGCATCTCTAGGAAAAGAGACTCCACAGTCACTCTCACAGTACTAGTTCTTTTTCTCATGTTCCCCTGGATCAGGGATTCCTAAGAGCTGGCCTTGGCAATGAAGACTGAAACAACGGTGTTTAGTATTTCAGCCTTCTCTGCCACCTCTGTTGCAAAGGTTCCTGTTCTATTAAGTACTGGGCCCACACTTTCACAGTACTGCAGCTCAAAAGAAGTAGGTACGGCAGTGGCTGCAAGACAGCTCCCATTAGCCAAACAATACTTCTAAGTACAGCCTATGTAGAAACCTCAAAACCCCGAATTCAAGGCTAAAAAGAATCACAGCTGTCCTCAGTGTATCTCAGTCACCCAGCCTACTGCACTTGCACCACACCACTGCAATCATCAGCACCACTTTTTGCAGGTAATGCCATGGAAATCCAGGTTTGAAAGCAAGTATTGGCTAGAGCTCCTCTACCATACTCACCTTTAGTGGATTTTCATCATCCCCGTTTTTCAACACCTCCGGCAAGATCTGCTGTCGCTCAGACAGAGCTCCCTGGGTAAGACAAGAAAGCCATGAGCACGGAGCTCTCTCACACAACCCCCACCACACACCTCTGCCAGCACCTTCACCTTTTTCTCAAAGAGGGCAAAGCCTGCATCTGCAGCTGCTGACTCCTTCCGCTCCTCCTCCCTGGTACTCAGTGGCTGGAAGCTGTTCTTGAAGTTCTCCTTCTGCTTGTTCAAACTCTTTGCCCAGCGCTCCATGTCTTTAGCAATCTGAAACGCAGAGTGGTTTGCTCACACAGCTCCTCTCAAAGCTATCAATCTCTTATGACACCCATTCAATTTCATATGCAGTTTCAGAACAAGTCAACCCACTACATTTTATTTTTAAACCATGGGACACTGGATGTAGTGCAGCTGTTTCCCTGTATCCAGTGTTCAAAGATAACAGAGCTTGCTGCTTTTACTGTACAAACCCTTCCTTATCAAGCTAATCCTCTAAGTGATGGCTCAGTTATACTCCCACTGATCCTGGCAGGATTCCATAAGCACTCCTCCTATGCAGAGCTTATTTCTGCACTGAAACCTTGCCAACTCCACCTCTCCTCAGCCCCTCACAATGCCTGCAAATTGAAGGCATGCATCCCACTGAATAACCTAGGATTTCCTTCGTAATGAAAAAGGACAAATATTATCCCGTTCCAAATCGAAGATTTTATCCTAGTTATGAGCCCATTCTGTCTTTTACCTGTTGGGCTGTTTTACTTTTAGGCTTCTCTTTCTTCTCCTTCACTTCTTTGGTGGTGGTTGTGGTAGCTGTCTGTTGGTACGTGACACCTTCTGCTGCAGGCATGTAGGTCTCCTTTTCGCCATCCCAGTACAGGTACTGCTGGGTTAAGGCATTGTAGTAATACTGCCAGAGGGAAGGAGAGGCAGACAGTTAAACACTCACACGAGCTCAGTGTCCACGGGAGAACCCAAGCAAGCTGATTCACACTACTGCACCACACGGGAAGGCGTTTTGTAGAGTCCAAACAAGTTTTGCAGACTCCAGAGGAGTCGAAAGACAGGAAGTGGCTGAAGCCTCTGTCCCCAAACACAGGTGGTTCTGCCCAACGGCACTATGGAGAATCTTTTGCTTCTCCCAAGAGACGACCCACCAGAGCCCAGAGCTGGGTGCACTTTGCTGGGCACTCCGCAACGAAATAGCTCAGTTACAGTGGCTGTGACAAGTGCTAAACCTATATGGGCCAAACGTGGAGGAAAATTAAGGAGAAGGAGAGAAAAATGCAGGGCTACGCCAGAGGGAAACCAAGTCCCAGCCCTACACACACTGCTGAGAGTTATCTGCAACATTTGGTATGTTGTGCACTTCAAATGTCACTCGTATGATGAGAGAGAGGGAACTAATGGACCTTAACAGTTAAGACATGTGGGAAGAACTTGTGTTTACCTGGGAATTAGGATCATAGTAGAGCCCTGTTATAGGATCATAATAATATCCTGAAGATTCATCATATTGGTAGGTGGAAGTATCAGGGACAGCTGTAAAAAAATTAAAGCGTGGGACATGGTCGTTCCAGACGAATTCAGACAGGTATCTTTCTACATTTCAGGTAAAATTCGGAGACTATAGCAGCCACGACGGCAGACACGTCTGTAAAGGGCTCTTAATCACCCGTGCAGCCAACGCTCTCCAGGGGCAGCTTCACCATGACACGGTGATGGAGCACTTGGCCAAAGCCGAGTTTATTGCTACAGTGACAGAAACCTGTCCCCAAGAGCAGCTCCCGAGCACTTACCGTACTTGGTTCCAGGCACTACGCCAGTCGGAGGAGCTGCCTGTGCCTGAGTGCTAGTGGTAGGTGGTGCTGATTGTGTCTGAAAAAAACCCAAACCACAAACCTCAATTAGAAAATCTGTCACCAAGAAAACAAGGACAGAGAGCCAAGGCGTGAGCAGCGCACCCTACGCGTACGACAGCTAACTCCTCCTCACCAGCATGCTTGGCACTCACCTTTAGCAAAGAACAAAACCACCCCAGAGAAGAAATGGCAGGTGACTTATGACCACAAGCACTGTAACTAACCCACGGACACGCAGAAGCTTTGCTGTACCACTCACTTTAAAAAGCAAAGGCTACTGTCAAGCCACATGTCCCAGGGTTTGAAAGCAAGGACTCCTAAGTGCTGTAATTACCGGAGAGTCAGGTGAGTTTGTCTGCTGATTATACAGCTGAGGACTCTGGGACACAACTGCAGCTGTCGTCGTAGTGACTGGAGCTCCTGCCAAAGGAAAGCAGCAACGCATAAGCACAATAATTTGTAAAACAGTAGTGCACCCTAGGGCTAAAATTACTTTGTTTATAGTTTCAGCTACTAATTCCAGCTCCAGCAGCCGAACAAGGCAATAAAGTTCAAATGGAGATAGATACACAGTGGGTATCTCCTACCCAGACAAGGAATAGTTTCCTTTTCAGGAGGAAATATTCTGCTCCCAAAGTCAGCAATTCCTGGCCTCTACAACTGTCAGTGCTGAACATTTGCTAGAATGCTTACATTGCTATCGTAAATTCAAGACCTTTGTCAACAGTCTGAAACAGAGGCTTTTCTATCATCTTGCACAAGAGGTTTCACTTTGACAAGTCTGTTACAGTTCTCTAGTAATGCATCCTCATTGACACATCCTGAGAACAAAATGAGCCAAGTCTTCCTTTGCACAGCAAAATAACATAAAAGCTGAGGCAAAATACTACTGCGAATTGTCATTACAAACAACTGCTTCTAAGATGTTGGAAGCACTACCTGAAATGGTAGCTGTGTCTGTGTCTAACACTCCTCCTTGGTTTTGGTAGTACTGCTGATAATCCTGGGAATACTGTAAAGGGAAATGAACGACAACACAAGGTGAGCAATCTGCATACCCAAATGATGACAACCTACTGGTTAGAGCACCATCTCTACTACTAACCTGAGCATATTGTGAGTATCCATCCTGTCCTGACTGGAGATAGCTGTAGTCAAGGGTGCTGCCCTCTCCAGTCTGTGGCTGAAATTCAAGAAAGTAGCTTTTGTCAGGGAAAGGTAAACAACTTTATTACATAATTTCAAGCATCCCGCTGTTTAGGCTTCAAAATGACTGTGGACCAGATATGTCATGGCTGGATCTGCCATTTAACAGCTCAACCAAGCACGTGCCCAGTAAGACAATTACATGCTCTGCATTTTAATTTTCAGGAAAGCAGGACTGTAAGTAACAGTCTCCAAACCATACCTGAGTGGATGACCACTGAGCTGCAGCAATGGCTGTGCTTGCCACAGAGAAGGCGCTGACTCTGTTACCATCCGGGAGAAGCAGGTCCCTGCAACCACAAAAACCAGACACCCGAGTAAGTTCTGCCTTTTACTGAAGCGTCTCCCTCTGCAAGGATCACACATGGATTTCCTGGCAGTTAGAAAACATTTGGAATGTAATGAATGAGCCAAAACACTGCAAATAAAGGAACTTCAGGTTCATTGTGGTAGAGTCAGTAATAAGTCAGGAGGTCTCCAAGGAAACAAAGGTGCTGTGCACACAACCAGTTACATTCTTATCTTCAGAGAACTGGAAATGGGAGTGGGGAACACTTTCACTCTCCTGGTACACAGTGAAGAGCAGGATGCATGCATCACAAGTGACTTACAGGAAGAAAAACTTTGGAGGTTAGAATAAGCTTAATAAAAGCCTGGGTGACAAGAAGAAACCATCCAATATAAAGGGAAGAGGTGGGTGTGTGAACATAAAAAAAGCAAAGAACAAAAATGCAATTGACTGTTATCACAACTCACTTTCTTGCACTCTTTGCAAAGTCAACACCAATTGTTTTGCCATCAATTTTTAACGGTGGCTGAAGACTTTGTAAAATCTGTAGCAGTTGAGAAGCATCCTACAACAAAAAATACTCATTATTATGAAAAGCAGTTTACAGAGGGGGGATTCAGAAGTTCCCCAAACTCCACCTTTTCATGTAAAGCTGCTGAAAAGAGCTAAAGATGTAAAAAACCTCTCCTTCTCCTCATACTAGACACATGCAGAAAAGCACAGTGAGACCCTTAACAGCCCATGTGAAAATACTGAGCATTTCCCTGGGTCACTAAGCATTAAATATGTTCCAAAAGCTTAGCTTTATCAAGACACAAATTACTCCAAATTGGACATCAGCAAAAACTGAGATTAGGCACCTGTTTTAACCCAACCACCTGTTTTCCTCCAACTAAAGCAGGTCCAAACAGATCACACTGCTGCTCGACTTCGATGTACAGACTCAATAAATCATTTAGGTTGGAAAGGACCTTCAAAATCATCGAGTCCAATGGTTAACCCAGCACTGCCAAGTCCACCACTACGCCACATCCCTCAAGTGTCATATTCACATCCAGGAACAGAGGTTCACTACCCTTCAGGGACCCCATGCCAGCATATGACCTCCCTGAAAATTAGGAGGCTTTTCTTGTACCTCTGCAATTCCCCGTGTTACAATTTATGGCTGCTGCCTATTGTCCTATCCTTATGAGAATATGTTTCTGCTGTCCTTACACCCTCCCACTGGATGCTGCTGAGAAGAGCAACATCTGCATCCTCCTCTGTTCTCAAGGTGAAGAAGCCTAATTCTATGCACCTGTTCCAACACTGTATGCCCCAGATCTTAAAATGTGTCAACAAAGTATGATCCCACACCAGTACTTTTGCAATCCAAGCACGAAGCTAGGCTGCAATTCAGAACAGAACTTTGCTACAAAAATAGCTTTTCAATGTGCTCCCAACATCCCACCACCTTTCAAACTGCAGCTACCTATCATCAGCTTTGACACACAGTGTCCATCAATACTCCTTGAAGGGGGCCAGTCCTTCAGATAGCTCAGGGCTCCAAATGCTGCAGAGAAGGAGATTAACCAGCTATTTCCCTCTGGAGCACCACTAAGGTCCTCACCATGGCAGAAGACAGCTGCACAAATGCAAAGCCTCTGTTCTGCTGAGTCTGCTTGTCCTTGATAAGACGAATATTATTGACTGCCAGAGATGCATACGGAGACAAGGCAGTCATGATGGATTCCACTACTGTGTGAGGAGCAATGTTTCGGAGAATGATGGCTGAGAATAAAAAACCACAACATTAGCAGTGCACACCATGGCTTTGCAGAGTATTTCAAGTCTTTCAGCTGGCAGGCTGACGTACAGAAAAGATTTTTAGTATGTGTGTTTGCATTTCATGTTCTAGAGAGTAAGTAAAAGACCACTTACTATCACAGTAATAATCCACAGACTGAACGGCTTCTGCTGCTCCAGGTGGTACCTCCTGTTCTGAATCTTTGTATGAAGAGAAAGTATTTCAGTCAGGACGTGGCTCATTCACTTCAAGCTCAGCATTTCATAAGCCAGTCTAGAACCTACACCCAACTCTGGTTCCTACATAGGCCAGAAAGTTTCCCACAAAACTGAACATGAACGAGATCATGGTAACGTACCGAATTTGTCTGCTCCACAGCGGAAGCATTTTAGCCTCCTTCTGAAGTTGTAAAGGCAGCACTGTGACAAACAAGAGAAGCCTAGTAAGAACTTGGGTAATTTTAGCAATGCTGCATTTACGGTACACTAACAAAGCCCAGACATTCACACAAAATAACACAACAAAGCTAAACCCACCAGATTAATCCTGAACATCAAAAGCCACCTTTATGTCCACCACAGCTGCTTTTCAGAACATCCCAGCTATTTTCTCCCTAGTCATCCCAAATTAGTTATTTTGACTGTGTAGTCTTTAGCTCACAATCCCAGGCACAGTCACTACTATAAAAAGCAGCGTTAGAAGGGAACATTAGAAGGGAACACATGCTAGGGAACAACTTAACTTTATGGGAAGCAGGACCAGATTTGATTCAGGTATCACTTTCTTTAAACCACTGAGCAAGTGGAGAGCTCTAGAGCAAGACAAACTCTCCCACAGAACCGTGTGCAGTACCTTGTTGCAGAGCCAGTCCTCAAATTTAGGCCTTGGGTTGCTGTAGTGCATTGCAATCTGCTTCCCTTGAATCACCAGCTTTTTCTGCAAAAAAAGGGGTTTCAATTATTCCTGTATCAAGATACACATGTCCATTTTCCCATGGCAGAGCACCCTTCGGAGGAATCAGTGCTCCTGAATTAAATGGACAACATATGGGGAGGATGTGGAGGACAACCACCGCCACCTACACCCTGCCCATCCAATCCTGCAGAGAGGAGGACGAGGGCAGTAAGAGAATGGGATGTGGAGCAAAGATAAACAGAATCAGGGAGTGTAGAAAAAGCTGCCAAACACTAAACGCTGACATGGAACCAGGAAGTGTCTCGAAGGAGACAGAGTCCTAATCTGCTGCATTCATATGAACACATTTTTATTAGTCTCTTTGCCCCCACATTTCTATTCACTGCTGGTATAGCACTGACCGACTTTTTAAACATGTCCTTAGGTAACTGCTTCACTTCGTCCCCTACTTCAAACACCCCAGACCTTTTAACCGTATCTGGATTTACTTTTCCAAGCACACTTCAGAAGTGTCCCCTTGAAAATAGAGTAATTCCTCCCAAAGGGACCCTGCTTAGACTTCCTGAAGGCTGGATTACAAGTGCCATCAACCGAAACATAACAAGAGTGGTTTCATTTGACTACTGCATCACTTCAATTGGAAGCCTGCGCAAGTGGTTTGTGTTCTTCATTCAGGCAGGAGCTGTCCAAAATGAGTAACTAGACTGCACGTGAAGCTTCTCCAGGGGTAGGAAAAGTTCATAATGCTTTCAGCATGTCCTCTCACTCTGACTTCAGAGGAGTTAGGAATTTACAGCTATTAAGAAGCCTTGACTCTCAGCCTCACGCTTCGCCAAGCGTGGGTATGCAGAATGGCCTTTCAAAATATGGCTATCAACATATTTTGGTCAAACAGGTGGAAGCACATGTGAGGAAGTGCTATTAGAGGCCACACCCCAGACACTGCAATGGCAGAACCATTTTTATAGCAGGCTGGCTTTCTGCCACAGTGTCAGGACCAGTGGCTTTTCTGATAACAGGGTCTGACATAGATCTAGCATGTAGCATGAATAAGGCTCTCACATTCTGCACGACTAGACAGGGCAAAGCCATTGCTCCTACCGGCAGGAGGGAGGGTTGGAGGGCCCAGCACTCACTGGATGTGCACACATAGAAACAAGGCTGCTGGCATAGTTGCAATACATCATTCTGTCATCTAACAGTCAGCAACCCGGCTGCTGGGGACAGGCTATGTTTTCCCTACTACTAAGGTGGCTGGTTACTGGAGTGAATTTGAATATATTTCAATAAATTATGCATCAGTACAGCTTTGTATATATTAAAAAACCCAATTTCTGAAAATATGTTTAGCATTAATTTCTTGGTATTATTCTTTTCCCTCCAGCCACCTGCTCTACTGAGCAGCATGTCAGGAAAACAGAATTTGAAAGCTGCTCTCTGGCTGGGGAACTCACCCATAGTGCGGGACATACGAAACGCTATCCCAGCACGAGGCATATGACAACTTCCATCTGCTGGAACTGCCATGAATCCCATTATGGTGCCATTTCTTTATTATAATATGAACAGAGCAGAAAAATAGTCATAATGCTGTCGTAGGACTGTTGCATCAAATATTCAGGTGCAAGAAAAATCAGTGATTTGATGCACTTTGCTCACTTTGAGAGTATTTTTAAGTTCTGTTGTTAAAACAGGTTATAACTACTTAAGTAGCAAAAGCAAGTGAAACTGTTTGCAGTGCTACAGGAAAATCTCACGAGAAAACAAACCAGAGGATTCTTACTGCATTTTGGCTCCTTCTCAAGTCACAGTAACAAAAAAGCCAAAATACAGAGCCTAACAGGTGTTAGGTGTGAGAGATCTCACTCTCTGCCTAGTTTAGTTGAAACGAAAACACTTTTTACTCCAGAAGAGGCAGTTCCCCATCTTTAACCAGCGTAATAGATTATTGTCAAGAACTGACACTTCTCTTTTCTGGGTCAATACCAATGTAAACACAGAGATGTGGTGCTTTCTCTGACAAGAGAGAAAGAAACATCAAGTGGAAATACCCTAAGATTTTCTAATGACTACTAGCCAAACCTTCATAAGCAAATGAAATGGAAACCAGGTAATTTAAAACAATGGCACCTTTTACCAAAGTAGAACTTTCTCTCCTAATTTTACCTTGTATGTTACAAATTTTAATATATACAAAGCTTTTATTCTTTAAATCACTGTTATGGAACAAACCACTCCTTCCACCTCTTTTTTTTTTTTTTTTTTTTTGGTTAAACTGTACAGACTTGTTCCATTTTCAGGAATATCTAGACTTGGTGAGTGAAGCAACCTGATTGGCTTCCATCCAGCTGGTAGCATCTTGAAAGTGATAAAACTCCACGAAGGCGAAACCACGGCTTACACCTAGAGACAGCATTCAGATATAGACGGGATACTTGTGTTAGTCAGTTCCTTTAAAACAGGTGAATCTCTCTCCAACTGCTTCATTACTTCATGACAAAGCAGCTTTACAAATGCGACGTCAACTGCTGGGATCTGCTCGTTATTTTGCCATGGCAAGGAACCAAGCTGCCTTAACTGGCTACATTTCACTCGATTCGAATCCACGTTTAAGGGTAACCATGCAACAGACTACATACTATTAAATGGGTTTATACTATTATTACTTACCAATACCTGTTAACAAAACCCCCTGTAGACAGACTTCTTTTAACATGTTGACCAGCTATCTAAGTCTTCCAAAAAGCCACATTCCTTAGCCATGGCAAACCTTTTATTTTTTTATTGCATGTGCTTGCAGTTTGGGGACAATTCTGGATACTCTTTTGGGCTGGGGAAGAGGAAGGTGATGTCAAAAACTGGATTAAGAGCTCTCACCTGTCTTTCTTTTCATCAGCCTCACGTCTGCAGGCTGAGGACCTTCAAAGGACTCAATAAGCTCACGAATCTGTAGGACATTTTGATTCAACAGATGAAATTTTCATAGAAGAAACAGAAGTCACAAAAATAACCCATCTTGTAGTGTCATGCAAGATACACACAAAACAACATTTTCAACACTATCTCAGAAACAAAGAAAACATTTACTGAGAACCCAATAGGGGACTGATGAGCAAAGTCCAAATGATCTTTTGCTACATGTTAAACCAACTGTAATCCTCACTCAGGATACTGAATCATCCAGAATCTGAATCCCTACGATTATGTGTTCTGAGATTATTTGGACACTATTTGGCAAAGACCGTGCACGACTCCCAAGTTTTTAAAACGAACATTGTTGGTTTCCCTCCTCCTGCATGTCTAGATACTCTTCGCTCCTAGCAGTGAAAAACAGGAAGCCTGCACTGCAAGGCTCCATGATGAATGTATTCCTAAACCTCATGTTAAAGATTTCATCCTCTAACTGACCCCCACCGGTTTTTCAGGATAAAGTAGATTTGTGATGAACCTGTCATCAAAGAAAAAGCTAAAGAAGTGTTAGTTCTTCAGCTGTAACAAAGCTGTTGTGGCACAGGCAACGTCAGTCACTGTGCAGAGGCATGGAGGAAAAACAAACACTAACAAATTTTTTAATTCTAGAGCAGAAGGCACAAAGTTTTTCAGCAGCTTTCACAGAATTCAAACTACATTACATGCAACAGGGCTGCTCAGCAGAATCAAAACTTTTCTAAAGCTACCTGTTTATATGCTGACTGGAAATAACACCAGATATGCAAGTGAATTTTTCTTATGAAATATGTAGGAAAAAAAAATTAAAACTATATACACAACGAGAAATAATGTTAACTTAAGATGCAATGTCTACACTCTGAGTCCAGAATTGAACATATATATAAATTATGCTACAGTTATTACCCAACTGTAGAGCTGCAACATCGGTATCTCAGAAAAAAGAATTGTTCTAAAGTGCTCGTGTAACGTCTGACTGGGCTGTCTCACTTGTATGCAGGAACCTACACTTGATTCCAAACACTCATGAAAATATAAGAGCAATATACAGTGATTAGGAACCCTCAATATCAGAAGGGTAACAAGTAATCAATGAAAAAGCAAAGGAAAAAATCGTCATTGTAGTAACGGCCTGTACTAGCAATTAAGGGACATAAACATCAGAGGCAGAGGCGGAGCCTTGACTGAAAACAAACCGGGATAGCTCAGCTTTTACCCCTGAAATAACAGTTGTGGGCTTATAGCTTGGTAACCAAAACAACCCAGCAAGAAAAAAAAATCCCACACTAAAAAATTACCATAAATAAGACAATCTTAAAGCTTTAACACCTTTTTTATTAAAAAAGTTAGACAAGCAAGCACCAAGCTCGTCAGTACTTGCTCCGTCAGCTCTGCAGCAGCCATTTTGACTCACACAGCTGTGCTCACACAAAGCAGCTTTGTGCGGGGCTGTGCTTGGCTAAGGAGCTCGGTGACTGTGTGTGACCCCATCAGTCACAAGTTCTGGCCCCGATAAGGACCAGATAAACTGCTGAGTACCACCTCTTTGTCTCTGTCCCTCTCCCCCCGCCCTGCAGTGGGGCGAAGCAGCAAGAAAAAAAAAAAAATCTGCCTCTTCCCTCCCATTCAGAAAAGCAGCGAAGAGCAGGCAGTTCAAAATCCACTCTTAGGGAAAGCATCCGAACATGCGTGAAAACACGAGTATTCACGGCTTGTTCAGTTTGAAAGAAACTGATTAACATTGAACTGACCTCTATTACTTAACACTGGGAGTTTAAATGCTTTCAGGATTCAAAATGGCAGCGCGACAGCGCTGGAGAGAGGCCACCATGATGCAGCGCTCAACAAAATGGCAGCAGCCGCTCCGGCACGGCCCTACCCGGGGGCAGGCACGGCCCTGCCCGGCTACTCACATCGTTCTCCGTAACCGTGATGGGGAGCCCACGCAACATGATGGTCTTGCTTTCTTTTTCATCGTTAATATCGTTCCTGTAGTCGTGCTCGCCGTAGTCACCATCGGAATGGTATCCGTCCTCTGATTTGTCGCTGTTCCTGCGCTCCCGCTCCCTCTGGAAGCCAGTGCCCAGGATTAGCCACCGCGATTACCTGCAGCGTGTCCCCGTGGTGCCACACGAACGGACGGCGACACGGGCACCAGCCGCCTGCCCGGGGCTGGTCCCCGTGGCCTCGGGCAAGCGCTGCAGGATCAAACCCGCTCCCGGTGCCCTCCGCCCCGCAGACCCCGGAGTGCCGGCCCTGGCCCCCCGACCCCGCTCACCTCGGGGCTATCGTAATCGCGGCTGTCGTAGTTTCTATCATAGTCTCGGCTATCGCGACTGTCGTAGTCTCGGCAATCCCGACTATCGTAGTCCCGGCAATCGTAGTCTCGGCTGTCCCGGCTGTCGTAGTCGCGGCAATCTCGGCTATCGTAGTCTCGGCAATCGCGGCTGTCGCGACTATCGTAGTCTCGGCAGACCCGGCTGTCTCGACTATCATAGTCCCGACTGTCGTAGTCGCGGCAGTCTCGGCTATCGCGACTATCGTAGTCTCGGCTGTCGTAGTCTCGGCTGTCGTAGTCGCGGTAGTCATCATAGCGGTCACCGCGGCGCTCCTCACTGGACCTCTTATAGTCATCCCTCCGGCGGCTGCGGGACTCCCGCTCGTCGCGGTCCTCCCTCTCCACGATGGAGCCGTAGCGGCCGCTCCGCTCCGTCCGGCTCACCCTGCGGGGCACAGCGGGCCGAGCTCAGAGCGAGCGAGAAGCGCCCGCCGCGACCCCACCAGTGCCCGCCTTCTCCCGTCTCCCCTAGCCCTCCCGCCGCCGCTTACCGCTTGTCCGAGCCCATGCCGCCGCCCAGGATCCGCAGGCACCCGGCACGGCACTATCCGATACCACACGCCAAGGACACCCGCGCAGCCCCTCTCGCTGCCTTGCCACAAAATGGCGCCTAAGGGACCGCCCGTCTTCTACCCAGCAGCCACCTCGCGCCCCGACTGGAAGCTTCCAAACGGGGCGCGGGCGCAGCGGCCGTGCGGCACGCCGGGAAATGTAGTTGGGGCTGCCGCCATTAAGGATCCTGCGGTCCGGCCTTCCCCACCTACGGGACCGGGAAGCTCAGATCCCCGTCCAGCTTGACTCTGAACATTTCCACGGATGGGGCAACCGCAACTGCTCTGTGAAATATGTCCCAGTGCCTTGCCACGGTGCATTTCTTCCTCATGTCCATTCAAAACCTGCTGTCCGTTTAAAGCAGTTATCCCTTGTCCTACCACTCCGTGCCCCATCCAAAATCCCTCTCCAGCCGACTTGAAGCCTCTTAGACCGGAAGGGGGTCTAAGTTTTCCCTGGAGTCTTTTCCAGAGCGAAGAACCCCAGCGCCTTTGGCCCTGTCAACAGCTAAATAGTAGACATGGCCTACCATCCCTTTGGGGAGCACCTGCCTCAGTTAAAAGTGAATCACTTCTGCTCCCAAGGGAGGACATGGGACGGTACTCCCTCCTGCACTGCTTGGGCTCATATGGCCAAGCCCAGGAGCTGCAAAGCCAGGAAGACTTTGGCCCCAGCAATGTTGTCCTCTCCATGTTCCCAGCACAAAGGGCACCTCTGCCTTGTTCCCATTACATCAGCACCAGTCTCTGCTCCTACACAACTACTCCTGCCTGCATCTGCACCCCTCGGAGCACAGTAGGTGCTGGCCAGGAGCAGGCAGAGGTTGCTGTGAATCCTTCAAACCACATTCAAATGCAGTCAGGTCCTCCTCACTGCCTGATCCTTAACCCTGAGTGTTTGCTTGGGACCCAAGAAAAGATACTTAACACAAAAATGGTGCCATCTTTAAGTTTTTCAAGGCAGTTGTGTTAGTCTCAGAGCATGGTGGAGTGGGGCTGGCTGGAGGGCAGGGTGGTGTCAGGGTCACACCTCATCCAGGGTCTGCTTGGCAGAGCAGGCAGTACAGACAGACAGGCAGTACAGACAGATGGGCAGTACAGACAGCACAGGAAGTACAGGCAGTACAGGCAGACAGGTAGTAGTGCAGGAAGTACATACAGACAGTGCAGGCAGTACAGACAGACAGGCAGTACAGTCAGTGCAGGCAGTACAGACAGACAGGCAGTACAGTCAGTGCAGGCAGTACAGACAGACAGGCAGTACAGGCAGTACAGGCAGTACAGACAGACAGGCAGTACAGACAGTAGAGACAGATGGGCGGTACAGACAACACAGGAAGTACAGGCAGTACTGGCAGTACAGTCAGTGCAGGCAGTACAGGCAGTACAGGCAGTGCTGGCAGACAGGTACTGAAGGAAGTACAGACAGACAGGCAATACAGGCATTGCAATCAAGCAGTAGAGGCAGTACAGACAGACAGGCAGTGCAGGCATTACAGACAGAGAGGCAATACAGGCAGTGCAGGCATTACAGACAGACAGGCAATACAGGCAGTGCAGTCAATGGGCAGGCAGGCCTGTCATAGGGTCCATGCCCTACCCCAAGGTGTGTCAGCTGTTTTTGCTGTCATCCCTGGGTGGTGTCTTAAGGAAAAAGTTTTGACCCTGGACAAGCTGCCCAACCAGCCTTCAGGCTCTTAGCACTTCCTCAGCAGACAGCCCTGGGCAGCAGGAGCAGGTAAGACACTCGGTTCCCATTGCTGCCCCCAGCACCCCCTCTTCAGCTGGGACTGGCAGGGGGCATAGCAGTCAGGGGCTGTCCAAGCCCCACTCCTGCCCAATTCAAAGCATTTCACTGGTCTTGAGGGGGACTGGGGGAATGGCATTGCATGTCTGAGGGGATAGCATTGCATGTTTGGGATGTGTTGTTGCATTGTTTACCCTCTTGCATATCCCTGGGGGCAGAGAGCTGGGTGAGCCTTGGGGACACAATCCTGTGGACTGGGAGTCCCTAGTGGAAGGAGGGGCAGGAGGCCCACACCTCCATGAAGCAGACTCTCATACTCTTCCAGCTCTTCTGACCAGAGTTTGCTCTGCCCCTCCTTGGCTTTGTGTCGCTGGGTTCTTTCCACTTTGAGGTCCCTCAAGGGCTGAAGGGTGCTGAGAGGCTCTTCCACCCACCCTGAACACAGGGACAAGATTGACGCAGTTTATGGGCAGAGGTCCCATCCCCTCCTCCAGCCCTGCTTTAGGCTGAAGGCATAGGGAAGGCAAGGCACAGCCCACCGGACTTTCCCAGAAGGGCAGCTTGGCATCTCTCACCTCTCCCTCTGCTATCTCCAAGGATTTTTCTGGGGGATTAAGGCTGTGCTGGCCCCGTGGCAGCAGGAAGGGCTCAATCATTGCTTCCAAGCAGCAAGATTCTTCCTCAAAGCAGGCAGAGAGTGGGAAAAAGAAACCGAAAATGGAAGACAATGGTGACACCTGGAGCTCCACCTTGGCCGCTCCCAGGGAGATACAGGAGTATGATGGGCTGTGCCCTCTGAGCACAGCAGTGGATGCCCAGGTGAGAGCAGGGCTGAGGTTCTCACAGGGGCAGGGGTGGGAGGGGGTGAGTGGGAGGGTTGGAGGAGTCTCAGAGCAGCCCCTGCCCTGTTAACACA
>VZUI01050370.1:0-44913 GCA_013401135.1 Cettia cetti
GGCAGCCAGGCTGGGGAGCAGGGGCAGGGGCAGCCAGGCTGGGGAGCAGGGGCAGGGGCAGCCAGGCTGGGGAGCAGGGGCAGGGGCAGCCAGGCTGGGGAGCAGGGGCAGGGGCAGCCAGGCTGGGGAGCAGGGGCAGGGGCAGCCAGGCTGGGGAGCAGACCCACCGTAGGCGCTGCTGGCGATGCTGTTGGTGGGCACGGCGTGTTTGCCGTTCTGGGTGACCGCCCGCACGGGCAGCTGGTGCTGCCCCAGGGCCACCGGGGCTGCCTGCTGCAGGATGGTGACAGTCTGCCCAGGGACACCCTGGGCCATCTGGCTGGCCACTGTCTGGATGACACGGCTGGCTGCGGGGATGGTGGCGAAGGCGATCGTTGGCTTCTCGTCCATGCCTGTGGAAGAGCACAAGAGACAGGCGTCGGTCACTGTCCTGCCTGACAGGCAGGGTTTATCCTCACTAGCACTTCAGCAGGATATATACCCCAGGATTACAATACCTCAGCATCACACAAGGTCAGAAACACTAAAATATTCTCTATGGCACGTTTACTCTATCAGTATTAAGAACGTTTTTCTTACAGCATAAGCCACAAGAAAAAATTTTAAAAATAACCCATCAATTTGACCCTTTGCCTTAAAAAGGCATCACCTCCCTTATTGGCACATCACAGCTGTGATATGGACAGCAAGCTGCAAATCTCAGAGCTTACTTTGCAATTTCAAACAAACTGGCCTGACTTTCAATACCACACAGCAGGAGAAGGCATTAAGATCTTAATGCCTGGAGCCAAAAGTCTGCAGTAGCTTGCTGGAGGTTGATTTACAAGGAGGTCTTCCCACAATTGCCAGCTTTTTCTGTGGAAGTATAGGAAAAAATACAGGAAGGAGGAAAAATAAAAAAGGAGAGCACAGTTCCTGGACAGAGGTAACTGCTTGAGAGCACTAAACCACTTTGCACACTTCCCAGGATAAGTGAGGGGTCAATTCAGCAGGTATGCAACAGATAGAGGACAGCATCCTGCCAGACATGCAGGAAAGGAGAGGAGCCACTCTTCCAGGGGCTCTGTGGGTCTCAAAGGAGAGAGGGCAGGAAGCACAATCTCATTAGTCCTGTAGGAAAAGAAGGCCTCTCCCACTTTAACAAATGCACACAACAAGAGTGGATTAGATGGGACATAAGCACTGAGCTGAAACCTGCAGGCAAGCTGATGAGAATGGGGAGAGAAAAGGTAAGGAAAGCAAGAAGTTCAGGAAGGAAAATGCAGCAAGCAGGAAAAATAGAGACTAGAAAGGGATATGAGTGGGACAAGTAGGGAAAGAACAGGCAACAGCAAGAACCAGTGAATGAAAGAAGGGAGCAGGTGACAGGCAGCTGCAACTTGTAGTGCTTCAGGAACATGTATGGGATCCAGACAGGAATTTCTAGAGAACGCAAGTGAAACTCAAGCAAGATAACCAGTGCTGAACTAAAAATGTCAGTGGTCCTGCTGTTGCAAGAGGGGAAGCTCTTTGACATTTTTTCCTTCCCTTAGAGAGAGGGACCATTGTCCCACTGCCCACACAAAAGCAGTCAGAGAAACCAGCCTTGCTGCTGGTACTACATATACTGACCTTGCAGCACTAAGACCTTCTGAAATGGGGAGCAGACAAGGTGTTGTCTACATCACAGCAAGAGAATATTTAACTCACTAAATCCCCCAAGGCTGGAATTTCCAGCTTAGGGACAAAAAAAAAGGCCTTTGTTCTAACTGGTTTTTGAAGATTGCTTTAATGGGGCACTGCCTGCACTTCCAAAAGCACATGCTTTCCTCTAGGAATCCAGGCCTGCAGAAAAGAAGGGCTGCCATTTATTTACAAAGCCATCCTGAAGCAGAGTTGCAGTCTTTCCCAGGCTCTCTCCTTTGGCTGGAAAATGCACATGCTTTCATAGCCAAAATACAGGCATAATATTGGTATTGGGAATAACTACAAAAGCATGGGGAGACACAACAAGGGGGAATGGCTTCAAACTGAAAGACCAGGTATAGATGAGATATCAGTAAGAAATTCTTCCCTGTGAGGGTGGGGAGGCCCTGGCACAGGTTGCCTAGAGAAGCTGTGGCTGCCCCATCCCTGCAAGTGTCCAAGGCCAAGCTGGATGGGGCTTGGAGCAACCTGGGCTGGTGGAAGGTGTCCCTACCCATGGCAGGGGGATTGGAATGAGGTATCTTCAAGGTACCCTCCAATCCAGATGGTTCTATGGTAATAAGCAAATTTTAAGCACTGCCTGTTTTCTCAGGCTCCAAAGTCTGTTAGTTTTGTTCCCCAGGAGACAAGGGAACACAGCTGTCCTGCTCTCTGGTGGAGACAAAAAATAGATGAGTTCTCATTTGGTGTAAGTTTTACCTGGACAAACACCCTTTTTAACAGCTCAGTGCCCAGTGAGTGAAAATGTTCAACCACTCTCCCCTCCAAGCCTGCTCAGGACATCAGCAGGGAGGTGAAACGCTACCTCGATGGTCAGCAGCTAAGTCCAACACTGCTCCTGCAGCTTCATGAGCTCCTCCTGCTGTGCCCTGGTTTGTGAGGATGTATCCATTTGCAGAGTTTGCAGAGGAGGTCACCACTCGGACCATGGTGACAGTGGGAGCTTGCTGAACGACGTGGATTGCGTGGCACGAAGGCTGCTGGGAAGTCACTATGGATGCTGGCATGTAGGCCACAGGTTTGGCCACCAGGGTGGATGGTCGGGGAGGAACAGCCATAATCACTGGCTGGGCACTCACTGGAGATCCTGAATGGAAAAGAGAAGCACATGTTAACAGGAGAAGCAAAAAGACCCCCATTTATTTCATCTGTGCACTTCCAGTCTACTCAGTGCTTCAGCACTGGCAGCAATGGAGGAAGAAACAAAAAAAATCGAGCTTCAAAAATACCACCTTCAAACTTCTCCCTATTGTACAAAAACCTTACTTGTCATCTGAGCACATTTCTGTGAATAAAAGCCATAATAAACATAAAGAAAATACCCCAAACCACACTTTCCTTAATGAGCTTTGCCTTCCAACCTCACCCCACACCCCAGGTCAGCACAGCTGAGAAGCAGATATTTACCAGGCCCTGGCCACAGCACCAGAGCTTGGTGTAGCCAAGCTGATCTTATCCAGAGGCTGGCAAATGACAGCAAGTGAGCTGTGGTGCTGTCATGGCTGTTCTGCTGTCAGATCTTTACAGCCACCTAGCTCAAGGTTAGATCAGCTGTCTCTACACATTCTGCCCCTCATCCAAAGAGGAATAAGAAAAATGGTTTGAAGCTGTACTTGCACCACCAGTCTTTAACACCAAAATGGAAAGAGAGTCCTGGATCCTCCAAAAAAACACTGCAGAAACCTTCCTGTGGTATCCTCAGCATGGCACGTGGGGCAAGTGAACAGCCAGCCTCTGGAAGAAGAGCTACTCACCAGGTGCACTCTGGGAATACCGATACTCTGGAACTGAGGCTAACTTTGACCCAAAGTCGTGATCGTGTGGAATGGGTGAGCCCTCCCGTGACAGGCACTCTGGAGTCTGTAGGCCACTAGAGTGAGGGGACAGCAGGCCAGGGTGAGTAGGGGAGGCAGGAGCACTCCTGAAACACCAAAACATAGCGTTGGCAAGTGCAGATGCATTTTGACCACAAGACAGCAGCAGAGATCCAGAGTTCTGTCCGGTACAGGATTCTCTAGGAAGGACAGCCTTTCCTCCACACCACCCACTGCAGTCCTGCTGGGAAGAGCTGAAAGGTACCCAGGGACCCCACAAACACTCCAGCTCCAAATGCTGCTGTGCTATTCCTTGCTGAAGGAAACTGGACTCTTCAGAGTAGGGTTAACAATTCATTGTTAGACCCACTGCTGACAGAGAATCCCCAAAGGCCGCACGCTTGCAGCAGTTTTATAACTTCAGGTCATTCTCAAAGAACCTATGTCAGAGTTTGAGAGTGACAGGGAGAAGAAGATGCAAGTAGAGGCAAGTGTCTGGCCCTGCATATGCTTACAGAGCAGTTGCTTCCCCTTCTCCCTCTTGCCTCCCTCCCCAACTACTTGGTTCCCATCTCTGGTCCCAAACACGTGAGGAACTGTACATTTCTTTAATGACAAACCAGAATAAAAAGCTGAAAAATTCTTCTCCTGTTTCCCCCACATTTTAACAGAGAAAACAGGAGGTGTGGGAGGATTGTTCTATGAAACTGCTCCAGCTAGTGCTGAATTCCAAGTCTTCTCCTCACAGCTACAGGGCTCAAGGAAGCTGTCATTGCACAAAGCAGTGGAGCTGACTGAAGCAGCCACACAGAACTCCCGTTGCTTCACTGCTGACAACCACCATCAACCTGATCTTCCCTATAGGAGAGTGCTTTAAATACCACAGAAGTTATTCCCACTATGATCTAATCCACATCTAAACACAGCTTTCCTGAAATCAGAGATTGGCATCTGAAAACACTCACTCCAGTGATAACTGCTTTGAATTTCTTTGAAATGATGCCAAAACAGATACAAACAGATACTTTATTGGATGCATTTTTGCAGTTTGAGTCCGGATTTATTTTTTTTTTCTGTTAATTGCTTAAGAAGTCAGAATAATTTTCAGATTAGGCCTCAGGACTAACTATATCACCTCTCAAACTATAAACAGAAGCAAAGTTTACTCTCTGTATTTCAGGAGAAGTTCTAGTTTATTTTCTTTGTAATGAGTTTGGCAGAGAGATGAGAGGAAATTGAAGTTACCTGGAGGAGAGAGGCCCAAAAGGTGTTCGGAAGCAGGACACTCCTCTTTGCCTTCTTTTTCTAAATGCTTGTTCTACAAGTTTGGCTTCAGAGGCAGGGTCAATTCGCCAAAAGGAGCCTTTTCCAGGCTCCTCTTGAGAGCGTGGGACTTTAATAAAGTAACGGTTCAAGGAGAGGTTGTGCCGAATGGAATTCTGCAGGAAGCAGAGGAATGAGGTGAGTATTTAGCCATGAAGAAGAAGTATGTAACAAAGACAAATGGGCTGCACCACACAGCTTGGAAAGATAAAGCCACACTGCCAGAATCAGTGTTGAAGGTAGAAACAAGTTACTCAACTCACACAGCTCCAAAGTCACAGGGGAACAGCAGGAGAAAACCTGGGGGAAAGTGTCAGAGTTTCTCCTAACCAAGCTGAAAGATGGGTTTGCTTGGTACTAACATTGCTTAAATACACCTGGAGCCAGGCAGAGCAGTGACTTCTCTGTGGAAAGCCATGAAAGCAGAGCTTCTGCTGAGGCAGGGGGAAATCACTGTAAACCACATCAGAACTCTCTCAAAAGTCAGGCTTTATTCTTGGCAAGTGGAAAAAGTTGCCTGAGCCTGTGCTAACTGCTCACCTGCCAAATGATTACCAGGGTGCCCAAACATGCCCTAGAGGCCACTGCATCTCACAGTAATCACAATGCAAGGCAGCCAACATGCCCTCAGCCAGCTCTGGGAGGAATCCATGAGCTCTGTGGCACTCTGCAGCTCTCTAGATGATGACAAGACTGTTTATCCTCTCCATTGCAACAGCCCACTTCTTACAGGGTGTAGTGCTGCCTTTTGGGCTGGGGAAGGGCTCAGCAAGCCTCCATGTGCATAAACTCATCCCTCTTCCACTTTCAAAACAAAACAAAAGTTTTTCTACTGGGTTTAGACAAACTCTTCATTGGTGAAGTCTTACAATGCCAGTGGAGGGGAGAGAAAAAGGCAACTTCACTCCCTGCTGAAATGCAGCTCTCTGAAGGAGGATGCAGCAACTGGTTCACAAAGCACAACTCTGCTGAGCAGGTTAGGGCAGGAAGTGAATTCCACAATTAATTAGAACTGCAGGGAAAAGCCAGGGAGGCAGAAATGTATTTATTCCAACTGCACTCAAAGTGCACCAAGCAGTACTGCTCCTGCCAGTTGCACACTGTGAAATCAGCAGCTGCAAGAGCCTTTGCAGCTGTATTAGTGTATTAATTCAAATGCCAACACCCATGGCAGAGGTGTGATGCCAAGAAAAAGTCTGAAAGCAGGTGGAGTTGAGGTTCCTGAAACTTTGGAAGCAGCCCTCAAGTGAACATTGAAGTTTGATTTAGCATGTGTTAACTACATCCAAACTCTCCACTGAAGCTGGTCAGGTTTCCTTGAGTACCACAAAGAGTGCATGGATTTCCAGTTTCCCAAGTTCCCACTCAAATTCAGAACTTGCAAACTGTGACTGAGGCAATGCAGTTGATACACTGGGAAAACAAAACATCTGTAATGATTTAAGATGCTATGGTTGAAAAGTGGAGCCTCAGATTTAGGCTGGATATCCTGTGCTTGGGCAGAGTGACTGATAGCAAGGATGTAGGGAAATAAAATACAAAATTAAAGACACATGACAACAGCATTAAAAGAGGAACCAGAGAGCCCAACAGTAACACACTACATTGCCTTACAAAGTATTCAAAAAAACCCAAACTAATCACCCACAAATGAACTAGTCAGTTTGTGTTAAACAAATTCACTCTGGGAACAGTCAAAGCAGCTCTATTCCCAGTGCCCCAAATCTTAAATAAATGCATTTCAATGCAGATAAGCCATGTCAAAGTAGTTTAAAAGCTTGCCAGTGTCAAGAACTCACCTGCCAGCCCTTGTCAGCAGTCCTGTAATATGGATAATGCTTGGTAATGTGGGCATAGATCCCACTTAGTGTTAATTGCCTGTCCTGTGCTGAAGATATAGCCTGCACAATTAACTGAGCATAAGAATAGGGTGGCTTGGATTCATCCTAAGCAAGGAAAAAAACCAAACAAAAAATTTAGTCATTAACAAAGAATTCCTACACTGCAGTGTACCACAACCCAAACTTAAAAAGCACATTGGGCTGCAATTTTCACTGATGTCAAGAGAGCAGCAGGGCAGCTAAGAGATCATCAGCTCTCCCTTTTGTGCTTTATGCTGCCACCACCCCACTTAGCACAATCCTTTGAGTGCAAACAGAGCTACAGGGCTGAGTCAGATGAAAGTATCTCCTTCCATCTCTCCACAAACACACATAAACCCCAACTTCAATCTGATTCCACTCCCCACACATGCTTACACCAGCACAAGGAAAAGGGTCAAGACAGGCAATTAGAATGAAGAAATAGAGTATAGGTATGTTTACTGCTTTCTGTGTTCATGAATTAAAGCCTTCAGTTCTGCCCAGCTACAGCTCCACTCTGCCAGAAAGGTTTCAGGCAGTATGTTATCAGCCCTCCTCCCAGCAACAAGCCCAACAAGAAACCTGATCCCCTCCCCTTCCCCTCTCCAGCAGGATTTGTTTCATTCTAGGAACTTTAATTTGTTTGCTAGATCTCATATTTCCAACTCTTCCCATCAAGAACAATCCTTCTTGTCTCAAGGGAGAATTAAGTCTACAAAAAAAAGCCATCTAGTAGTGTGCTCCTCCACCCAAGCCCAAATCAGGTGGTTTTGGATATGGAACTTTTAACTTTGATCTGAAGATCAGCTCACCAAAATTACATTTTATCATTCTAACTAAGTTATTTTTTAATCTAAATTCCACTTGCTACTCTCCTCGTTTAACGCCTACTTGGCAGGCCTTCATGTTTGTTTTAAAGTCTGACTACAGACTTCTCATGACAAGGATCTGGTTTCTTCCCCTGCTTCTGCTTTCTCCAACTGTGTTTTGCAAAATACCATTAATTAAAAGAAGAAGATGAGATGTTGAATTTTATGCGCCTCTTCTTTAAGGAATCTTGATTTATCAAATGAGCAAAAAAATTATTCCTGCTTAAACACTTTAGTGAGTGATTTGAATACATTTTGGGCAAGCAGAGACTAAGCCAAGGACAGTTTGAAGGAATGACCTGAAACCCCTGAAGAACACTGTACACAGCACCCTCATGGCCAGGGTGTTCTTAAACCCCTTTAAACTCTAACCAGGACTAGCAATAAAGCCCCAGGTTTTATTAATCCTCCCAAGGAGCACTGCTGGTAAGTGATGTTTGTGTGAACCTTTGGGCTGTCCCCGCCAGATGCATCTGCCTGCTGCTCTGATGCTGCCTTTGCTGCATACTCTGCTGCCAGCTGCAGATCCGAGGTAATGTTGTGAACAAAACGATATCCTGAGGATCCAGCACCACGTGGACTGGCTGGGCAAGAGTTGGGAACACTGGAGAAGCAAAAAAAAAGAAAAGAAAAAAAGAAAAAAAATACAGTTGTTACTTCATTTATTACCAAGGCACGCAGTTCTTACTCTCGAAGGTACAGTAAAGCTCTCTGGTCATGGAGAAGCAGATGCAATGGCCTTACTTCTGTCCCTGTGGCTTATCCAAAGCCCAGACAGACTGAGGAAAAAAATCCCCCACCAGAGATAAAATTGGAATTTCTACAAAATCCTGACACTCCCTGCCATACACACTTCCTGCAATCACAAAAGAGCAGAGTTTGAAAGTATTAAACAACTTTTTGTTTAGAGAAGCATTTAAAACTCCAAACAAAATACAGTGTATCAGGGTTGAATATTTAAGTAAATGAATAGTTTATTATTCTAGCTTGTTAGGGAACAACACACCAATTTCCTTGTAACACAGATCACATTTAATCAATCCCTCTAACAGACAGTTCTACAGCATCAGAGCTGAAGCACCCAGAGCAGGGATCTGCCATGAGGGTCCCTAACACCTCCTCTGAGCTTCACAAGGCCGTGCCCCGACACCACACACTCATCCCACATTCACGCAGCCAGCAAAGGGGAGCTGCACTCGCTGCCTGCACACAGAGGCAGCCCAACATCAGTTTGGGCTGGAAAAGGCACGTTCAGAGGGGCAGGGCCACCACCAGATGGCATTACAGGAACGGCGACTGAGCACCGCAGGCTGTGAAAGGCGATAAAACCCTGCGAACACTTCAAAGGCGGCTATGATTTGCAGTATCACTCAGGCACACAGAAATGAGTCCTACAAGACGAGAACTAATTAGAAAGGCTTGTCTAGGAATCACACGTCCTTGATTTGTAGGAGTGGAAGAATCAAAGAATGGTTTGGATTGGATGAGACCTTAAAGATCACCTTGTTCCAACCCCCTGAGGTGGGCAGGGACAACACCTTCCACTGGACCAGGTTTTTCCAAGGCCCATCCAACCTGGTGGGGAAGGATGGGAGGAGAGGGATGAGTCTGGGAAGCTGAAGTTCCCTTTTTCTGTCTCTGCCTTGTCCTGTGCTGTCCAGAATTGAGGGATGCAGTGCCAGAACAGCAGGATGCACAGCCAAATCCCAGGATTACAAATGTCTTCTAGGAGCAGAGAAACAGTAAACAAGAAAGCAAACCAATACACAGAAGATTTACATAGCAAAACAAGCAGTTCAAATTGTTTGAAAAGATGCAAATTGAAGCTCACAGCTGGAACTAGAATTCAGTAAAACTGGCATAAACAATCCTCTTACTGCTGAAATGCCCAATAACTGACACAATGCTGAGACTCATCAGAGCACTGCACCAAATGCTGTACGAAAAAACACAGAAGATGGTCCCTTCCTCAAAAGGTGACTGACTGGATAGCTTCCCCCACACACACACAGGGATGCAGAGACAACCCTTGTTTGCTCAGTGGGCAATACCTTGGGTGCAGAAGCAATTTGTCAGTGTAAGGAATGACCATTTCCTACCACAGCCCAGCCTGTAAACTGAGAAGTGCTGCTACTCCTTGTGGTGTCTCTGCAAATGGCTGCAGTGCTGAGCTCAGCACAACCCAGACTGGTTTCTTTTAAAAGTGAATTACAGAATGGGAGGGCTGGGGGGCAGAGAGAAGGCAGCAGAAATATCCAGCCACAACAAACCCTTGCAACAGGGAACCCAAGCTCACCTCTGTCCCATATATCAGCCTTGTACAGCTCCTGGTAACCCTTTCAGTGCCCACCAACAGCCCTGGGCATTAATGGGTGATGCTGTTCAGGAGCACAGCACAGGGTAAAGCTTTCAGGTACTGCAAGGCTAAAAAGGTTGATGAGCCCATACTCCTAGATCTTCCTTTGCCAGAGATAAAGGAATTTCTTACCCAGCCTTCCAAAGAGCAGAGACCCATTTGTGCAGGAAAATGAATGAAAATGTGCTACTCCAAGCTTTGGAAGTTGGTAATACTAAACCACAGAAGACATTCTTGATGTCTTAGTATTTGCATGAGGAGCTGGTGTGAATTTCATTATTCTGCTGTCATTTTTTCAATAGCTTCTTCACATACACACTTCTTATAATGTGCAGATAATTACAACTGAAAGCCATTTTCATACATGAAACAATGACAAACCAAAAACACAGCAATTCTTTTTGTGTTTGGTACCCGAGCAATTATTGTAACACACGGGCTAGAAATGGAATAGGATGAAACACAGTTTTCTGATTTTGTTATTTGTCTGCAGAATACACAAACAGCAAACCACAGAGACAGAAGCCAAAACTCAGGACAAAGATATGAAAGAGAGAAAAGTTCTCCAATAAATCCATGCTCTGCTGAGCCGTATTTCTTGCTTTTTCTTTTCCTTGTTAATAAATACATAAATAAAAACAGATAAAAGAATTTATTCCTTTATTCAAGATCAGCAGGGCAAGCAGCTCAGCGTTTGCCTCTCAGCTCTAGCTTCTGAATTTTAAGTATGATCTCTTGCTTAAAAAAAACAAAAACAAAAAGGGAGAAATCCATCCCTTGCAGGGCTGTGATTGTCTGGAGTGTTGACAAAGCCCCTCTAAACTAAAGTGTTAATAACTTGTAGAAAAGCCAGGCTTTCCCAGCAGATATTCACTGAAGGACATGATCATGATCATACCCTAAAGAAGGAGCTGCCCCTTGGGACAGCCAAAGATTTGGAAGAGATACTAATCTTTTATCAGAATGAAGCCCTTTTGTCCAGGTGGATCTGCTTCCTTCCAGCCTGGATCAATGATCAAATCAAGAGATGTGGGGACAGAACAAACACCAGCGTTTAGGCACTCCATGCACAGAGAGGGTAACATGCTGCTGAGTGTTCAAGCTCTCAGTCAATCATCACAGCTCTTCAGAGGGGAGGCAGAAAGAGCTGACTGCTGGAAAAAACAAGGAGACACAATCTGTTCCCCTCCCAACATGGGACAGAAGGAGTGAAGAAACAGTTTTACTAAAAATACCCCTCTGAGGGTTAAGTTAAAATTAAACATTAGTGCAGTCAAAAGAAAACAAGCAAACACAATGCAGTGACATCAGTTTCCTGGAGTTCCTGGAATTCTCCTCGCCACCCAAAGCCAGGGGCTGGCTGGGGATGATTGCATGCACTCACACCCCTTAAAAATATTATGAAACAAAGAGGTTTTGCTACAAACACCTGTTTGTGCTATAAACCAAATATCAACTGCAAGGAGAGTAATAATGATTTGCTGGATATTAACACGGCATCAATACTTGGCCATAACTTGATCCATGTTGATACTGTAACCTTTCACTGAGAAAAGCACAGCTAGGTCTGCAATTTCACCCTGCTCTGACATCCTACCACACTGCTGTGATCCATGCTCACTGTCCAGGCTGGCAAACTTAACTTACAAGCAATCCAAGCTAATTTGGGTTAAGCTTGCTTGTTATGGAAGGGAGCATTCTGGAGAGGAAGCAAGTGTTTTACACCACTAAAAGACACACAGAGCACGGAAGCAATCCAGCTGCAGTTACCCACAGTCTTAATCCCACAGTACCATGGTTAATGCCCCAAGTGCCAGAGATCTTTGATATCCACTGAGGATTCAGCATCTCAACCTGAAACAGTGACTGCAGGCAACCATCGAGCCACAGTTCTCTAAATACCATGCTGAGAACTCAGCTTTAGAATCAGACTACAACCACGTGCTGAATCACACCAGTCCTCTGCAGCATGTTTTCCATTTCAGACTTAACCCTTCCTTGGCAGGAAGGCAGAAAGATGAGGGCTGAAGGCAGTGTCTGCAATACATGCACCCATGTAAGTGGCAGGATGCCTTTTAAACACAGGGCTTGAACGTTCTTTGTAACGCCACGATTCACTTTCAACTCCTGCCAAGAGGAACCCAGCCTGTAAGTTCACAGCACTTGCTAGGAGCAATTAACTCTAAGCTGCTGGAGAGTGTGTACAACGTGCTGCATTGCTATTGGAATGTCCACAATCAGTTTGTTTAACCAAAGAATCAGCCTGCAAAAATAGGACATACCACAGTGTGCATGGTGCATTCAAACCAGGACACTGTGTGTTGCTTGTCTACTCTCATTAGAAAAGAAAAAAAAAGGTAAAAGGGTAGAGCAGATCCAGAGAAGGTACTGACAGGGATAAGTAGGATGATTGGAGATATGGAATAGATTTCATACAAGAAAAAATTGTATAAGACAGAAGCTGTGGTGCTAAGTGATAGAGCTATAAAAACAAAACCAAGAGGAAGTGTTTAGATCCTGGCCTCTTGCACCAGAAGAGATGGTGAGCACAAAATGAAACCAAGCAGCATGTCCAAAACAAAAGAAAGGGCTTCTACTTCTGTGGCTACACCGAGGAGTGACATGCTGTAAGACAGGGCTGATGATAAAGCCTGTGTGAATGGAAAAGGCCAGTACACAAGTTCTTGGGGAAAGGGAAAGACAGGGAAGCCATGAGGGACTTTAGAAGACATAGTCAGGAAGTCTCTGCTCCAAGGCAGTCTCCTGTCCATGAAAATGGAGGCAAACTACACCTAAGTCAGCATTACTCTGTTTTCTGTGTTCTTATATGATCCCCAAGATACCCATGTCTGAGGCAGAACATTACTAGAGGGATCTGTTCCCTGGGCACACCGAGATTGTCACATAAAGATTTTCACAATCTCTCAATACTAGGCACGTTTTATGGACTAGGGAGTAATAAAAATAAAAATGGAGCAACAAGTGCTTACATTATTTATTTACGGTCATATTACAAGCCTGTGAACAATCTGGAAGCCAAAACACTCCTGAATTCCAGTGCCAACTTCCCCAGAAGGAGAGGCAGTAGTAGAAAGCAGGAAAGTTGCTCTATTACTCAATCAAAGGATCAAGCTATGGAGGCTAAATTTAAACCAGGTATATGGAAAAAGCACCTATCCTCTCTATGACAAAGAGGAAAGATTATCTGGGATCCCAGAAAAAATTGTTCACCTGACTTGGAATCTGCACTGCTAAGGAAGAACAAAACCATTGCTGGTTTAGCACATGGCATGCACATGGTAGTGCCTTTGAAAAATTCCCATGTGCACGTTTGTGAAGCAGGTACAGAGACACAGGGATAAGAGTTACAGCCTTAGCAACGCTGCCAATATACAGATTCCAGTCTGACTGGGCATTTTTTAAGCCCCTGTTGGGCACAGAGAAAAAAAAAATAAATCACAATTTCTTAAAATTCTCCCCAGTCTTTTCCTCGAATGCAAGCTGGAGGTGTGTTGCCCTGGGCACAAGGACTATGATTAGAGAAATAGCATAAGGCTCTGCCTACTCCAATACTGCACTTCATGAGCCCACAAAAAGGGGCATGGAGATACAGGGACGCTTTTTATGTGCAATAAGCAAGAATCAGGTCAAAGTACAGCCCCTGGACTTGCGAAACAAGCCTTTCCACGATACACCAATCAGCAAGAATGGCTGAGAATCCTCCACTGCTCTCACCTTCCCCAGCCTAGCCCCAAAATCCTAACTCAAAGAAAGGCAAGTCCTTGCACGTTGCGTGTTTCAGACAGGTTTCAGAAGCAATCACAAGCGGTGAGAGTGCCAAACCAAGCTGGATTTTGATGTGAAAGGAGAAATCTGAGAGCTACCCTGCCTGCTTAATGCTGAAGAAAACCAAAGCTGTCGAACAAGCCACAAGTGAGAGAAAGTGAGCTATCCACGAAAGGTGAAATTGTTATTACTCGTCAGAGCTCCAGTGGTTCCCCTGCAAAGGAAGTGACTTCACTCCAACTGTGGATTCAATGAACATTTTATACTCGGGAAAGAGGAAGTGCTCCTGTAGCTGGTGACATCTGCAACCCTTCCTCCAGCACACAGCTTGGCACATCTCCTGTAGCACCCAGTCCATTATCTGCAATAAACATGCGTAGGAGCTCCCCAGCCCAGCAGAGACTGTTGCTTCTCTTATGTGATGTATATGCATCACCCTTCCTTGGCTTGTGGTTTGGAGACTCGGGTGATTAAAAATAATCACCTCTCTGTCCAACTGTGGGAGTTGCCTGAGCTGTGCATTCTGCCTGAGTGCAGGAAGTAATGTATAACTGAGACGATGCAAAAGAGCTGCAAAAAACCTGCCTTGGAGCTCTTCAGCAGCGTTTCAGTTCAATGGCTCACAGTGCTCTGGGAAGAGGCAAAGCCTGAATGAAATGGAGCAGGGAATATTTATGCATCCTGCTCCAGTGAGTGAATGCATCCACTGAAGCCAGGCTTCATTCAGCTTCCCGTGACACACCTTCAGAGTAAATGTGCAAGTGCAGAGTAAATCCCAAGGGTTGTGAAACACCAGAGCATGGCTATCCCAGAGCCTATAGAAAAAACCCCTCCCTTTTTCCCAGCCAAGTCTGGATCAAAGCAGAGCCAGCATTTGCAGGGCTGCTGGAACACGGCTCACACACACTCTGTCATGCTTTATGGAATAAGAGCTCAATACATAATTTATCTACTACACACGCTTGTGAAGTAGTAATTACACTATGCATGCATAAAAATCAGACAATGAATTTAAATGACCTGTTAAAGGCCACAAAACAAGTTGGTGGCTAAGTCAAGATAATTGCAGCTACCTCTGAGTAATCCGCTATCAGAGCATGCAATGCGTTACTGATGTAATTTCTCTTAGTGCAAAAAGGACCATATGAAATCAAGCAATTCAGCTCACACCTTCTGGTTTACTAATCAAGCTTATAGAACAAAAGAAGTTGATCTTTCATTATTTATACTATTAACTACACTGTAAACTAGTTATCAACCCTTCTAGTAACAGCCAAACATGGGCAGGCACATTAAGTACTAACAGTTAAATACAAATTTGGGTTCACACACAAATATTTCTAAAAGTTTAGCTGTTAACATTTAACCTCACCAGGCACTTTTTAAGCAATGGTTCTCACAGGGCCCTAAGGACTCTTACTCCTACATGTCAAACAAATTTTTTTACTGATAAAGACTGTGTTTCTGAGCTAAGAATCCATGCACTTTCTGTGAAAAAACCCAAACAAGTACAAGACAAAACGTTCAAGCCCAAAGTTATTCTAGTGCAGAGATAAGCCAAAAGTAGCAGTTGTAAAATATGAATAATAATACCGACCTCCATAGTAGGACACTTAGTATTTCTTTATTGTAATGTGTGTATATATCTATATATCTATCCAACTGAGAACATAATTGCTATTTAGAATAGGGAAGCAAGTACAAAGAAAGAATTTAATTTTCATAAATATTAAAACCACTCCAGCTCTGAGGGGAGGCAAGGCTGCAGAGAGAAATGCTATTTGGTAAACTGAGTTAAGTTAGTGTTACAGGTCCATTAACAATGACTATAGTAAAAACGAAACTAACCACTGTAAATCTAAACTCTAACTCAGCAAGACTTTGAGACCAGGAATAGAGTCCTGCATCACGCCTTGTCTCTGTAGATCTGATAATAATCCAAGCACAAGTCATTCTGCAGACTGGGTTGCAACAGTCACATACATGTAGATATTGTGCATTTATCACAAAATCAGGCAAACAAAATGATTGCAGCATAGGTGAGAAGCTTTGTGGAATCACTGGCATTCAAAGAGGATCCTTCAAATCCAAGGTGCAGAAGCTTAAAGCCATGTACTGACAGACAGTTCCTTAACTCCTGAAATCCTGACTCAGTTTTATCTCCTGAAAAGGAGAGCTGAATTCAACTAAACCCCACATGATTTTCACAGAGCTTTTCAATGCCTTGAACCTACTGAGGAGCGATTTGCTGCTACTCTGCCCTTTCATATGTTGTGTAAAATGGCAGGCTGCTTCTACTGAGTTCTTACAACCACAGTGGCCTTTTCCTTCCTGAACATGCAAGTCTGATTTTTTTTTTTGAAAAGGAGTTTTGAACTCAAAGCAGGAAGAAATAATCCATGCCTGTTTGTAACCCTCACAGCATGCTGCCAACCAACATTTTCCCTTACAGCTGTACAACAGCATTCAAAACACATCCACACACAGCCCCTCCTGGAGACAAAACACCTAGCTGAGAAAACAGTGAGCACATTTCTCCCCAGGAATAAGCAGGAATCTTGCTTTGCAAAGCTGCTGAGGGTGGCAGGTTTGGTTTTGTTTAACTAAAGCTCATTCCCTCTCTAGGCACTGCACTTTGCAGAGGGAAAATAAATAGGCTGGAAAAAAACCCAGGAGCTTGCAGGGGAGAACCTGCAGGGAAGCAAGCTGCAGTGTAAACAGGCAGAGCAGGGTTGGGGGTCAGGAGGGCAGGGCTGGATCTGGTGGGGGGAGTGCAGGTACAGCCCCTGCCCTACACCAGGGTGGAGGCAGGAAAAGGGGGCCAGGAGCCACTTTCCAAAAAGGAAATTTCACCCTGCCCAGGATTTCCAAACTGCAATAATTTTCCATGGGCCAATCAGGGAGGAGCAAGGCAAACGCACCAAATTAGGAAAGTAAATACTAGAAGGGGGAGAGGAAGGAGGAGGAGGAGAACCCAGCAACCACCTCCCAAAGCCAGCAGTGCGAGAGGGGTCTGGGTTTCATGCTGAGCCCCATCAGCCCTCCCAGCTCTGCCTCTGGGAAGGAGGAGAGGACACTGTGCCAGCCTCACCCAGCACTGTGAAGCCACCAAGAGAGCAGAGTGCTGCCCTGGAAGTCAGATGGCCAGAATGCATAGCTACATGCTCCCAAAGGAGCAGTCCCTTCTCAGACACAAACACCCCAAATCACTTCACAAAACCTGGCCCACAGGGAGAGCTGCAAGACCCTGCTGGGGGAGAGGGGAAGGCTGAAGGGGCTGAGCAGGGATGTTTACAAACGTGTCAGCCCCTCCTCTGTAAGAGGAACTCGGAAATGAAAGGGCTTCGGCAAGCGAAACCTCAGATGTCTTTTGAGGTTTTCTGAAGACTTGGCTGGATCAGCTTCTGCTCAAGACAAACGGATGCAATCATTAATCATCCTTAGTAAACACTGCGTTAGGGGCTGAGCACAATTCAACACTACTATTTCCACTTTCTCCTTATGCAAAAGAAACATTCTCAGGGAATCAAATATCAGTTGCAGGCATATGCCAGAGTCAAAAGATACAGCCTCTGTTAGTAACACAAACCACACTGTGCTGCTTTGCACAAGATGACTGAATGGAAACTAACTACCATATGTTGGCAAAGGAACCATCCCCCTCCCCTCCCTGCAACTTCATCTAAAATGAGAAGGTTAAATATAAACTAAAAGCAGTCCCTGAACAGAGGACTAAAACCACAGCTACCTCCAGCCCCCTCTTTCTAGACTATCTGCACTGCACATCTGTGCATCTCTGTAAGACGGTCGGAAAAACCCAAACAAGCCTCCAGATCATGCAAACCCAAACTGGCTTCGTTGTGGTACTGAACTCTCAGTCTCAGCCATGCAGATTTGAATACTACTCACTGAATTAGTGCTGTCAGAAGAGATTTGCATATTATACCTTTTTACAAATGTACAGGCAAGAAAACCCAAAGGCTACTACTATTACCAGGCATACTCTTGCTATTTTGATGCCCACACGTTTTAAAATTCTAATACATCGTCCTATACCACGAGTCTCTCTACTTTATAAAACGTATTATGCTTCAAGTAACAGATTTAATTTTAAAAGATTTCACTGAAACTCTGCAACCTCAACTCTTTGCCAAAAAGGAAAGAAAATATTCCCTACAGTAGCTTGATGTTCAGCTTATTTCTACTGCACATCCACAGATCAGATAATTACAAAACAGGATACTCGCCCAGATGTACATTTAGATTGCTGCAGCCCCTCAGTACCTGGTCAGCATCCTACCCCCATTTCCTTCCATTCCCAGGAAACCACGTGCCAATGGCCACCCTTGTCCCTAACTTCAGATAACAGCAGCACCACCCAGCAACAACAGAATATTACTGAGATAAAAATAAAACAGGCAGTCTTAAGATAGAAAGTATATGCCTGCTTTCTTTTCTCCATGCATATAGGTGGCCCTCAATAAATATTTCTAATTCCACTGCCAAAGATAGACTCTATATGTAACTCTATAGTGTGAAACCAACACTCACTTTTACCCTTGAACCCTCTGAGCTCTTAAACAAAACCCTTGTGCCCTACTGCCAGCCACCATAACGTTTTTTAGCAGTCTTCCATAGTTTTGAACATCAGAGATTTAACCAGTTATTATTAAGGGGGCATTTCTTGCACCAAGGATACCAAACAAAACAAGGCTGACAGACTGATGTCAGAGAACACATTTTTGAGAATTTCCACCTTACCTGATAGTGCCTGTGGGGGATGGGAGGGGACTGACCACGCTCCGGAGATCCGGCTCCGGGATGTGGATCTTCAGAGGTGATATTTGAGGGTAAAGTGGCCGAAGGGGATGTGTTGAGGCTTCCTCTTTTACTTCCTCTTTATGGTATAAAGACGTGAACTGGATCTTTATAACCGTGCTAGGGAATCGGAAAGTACATCTGGAAAGGAGAGAAAGGGAAAAGTCAGTTTTACACACGATACTGAATGTATTTAAGAGGTTTTGTATGCAGCTGATGCATCATTAATTAATTCAAAGTCCACCATTCTCTACTCATCTTTTTGCCCAGTGTCTTGGGCAGAATTACTGATCATTCATAAAGCTCTGTAAATACATCACAGTGAATCATAGGTCATCTAGAGATGAGATGCAAGCTGAAGGTTGGGGTAAGTTCAGTGATTTCCTCAAGGCCGTGTATTCAATCAGTGACTAAGCAAGATGCATTCCTGTAACAACAAATTCGGGTTCCTGCAATGTATCAAGGACTAGGATCTATTTTTAATTAGCTCATTGCACACATCTCAGGAAGATCCAACTCACTAGAAAGTATCAAACAACAAGCAATAGGGAGCAAAACAGCCATAAAGTCCAGGCAGGGCAACAAACAGCCCCCAGGTAAGACCAGAGAGCACTAAAGACTTGTCTCTATATGTTGTATAATTGATATCCATTTATATTTGTGCACATGATGTTAAAGGATCATCTAGCAGGTTTCAGATTCAAATACATTTATTTAGCAGTGCCTCCCTTTAGGTTACAGCTAGCAGGTTTAGAACAGGGCCCCTGCAAGCCTGTGGGGCCTCATTTCTTTTCTAAGTAACACTCCCTTCCAATTGTTATTTAGGAAAAAAAAATAATCACACATCTACAAGTGCAGCCTTCAGGAGATGCTTGGAAATTCAAAAGGAAATAAGCACTGACATTTTCCATATTTGAACAGAATGCTTTCTAATTTACAGTGTCTACAATGAGCACAGAGCTGTAAGAGTGAGTGTTCTGCAATTCTTCTTATTGCACTTTAATTAGACAATCATGTGCAATCAATACAAGCTTCCCAGGGATCATTTCACTGATACTAAGGTTAAAGCAGCAGGAAATAAAAACCAGGTTTCACCGTGGGAAAGGCCAGCAGAGCACAGTAATTGTGCTGGATTCCAGCATCTTGCCTATAGAAGGAAAGGAAGGGATTTGAGTGGTGTTGTTCTAGCACTGTAAGTGCTGGTGTGGGCTGAGCAGAATTCTTTTAACCAGTGCCTTATTGAATTCTACCAGGTACAGAACAAGGTGACAAGCTAGTCAGTCTGTTCTTGTGACCACCTTATCTTAATGCTGCTATTGACAGAAATTCAGCTCTAAAACACTCACTTGCTCTTGGTTCTTTGGCACAAGCTGGTTGTGCTGTAAGGTAATGCTCAAAATTATCATTCAGGCATGGGAAGCTCATTCCCATCTCCCACCTCATCTCTCAAATGAGCTGGCTCAGCATTCAGTGGCTCACAAAGGCTCTGCTAGTACAGCAGGAGTTTGCATTGCATTTAATTCACTTCAGAGGTCCTGCCACCTGCACTCATGAATGCATTAAATAAGAACATCATTGCTGGCAATGCAGCCTAATTGTGTTTATCTAACCCTTCCAGACAGGGTGCCCTGCAGACTGAACACCAAGGCACGATTCAAAACAGCAGTGTCCGTGCCTTGCAGTGTCTGCCAGCAGCAGGCACCAACCTCCTGAGGTGCACCTGAAACAAGGATGTTGAGCCACTGCCCTGGATTTTAAGCTTTGTACTGCTACATGGATTTGCTTAAAGAGAAAAAGCTCAAAGTACCTATATTTGCAATGGGCATCACATGGACTAAGACTCAAAACCAGTATGAGCAAAGCTTCATCATTTCTCAAGCCCTTATCAGGGAAGAGCTGAGCTGCCTGTCACAGAGCGATGGAATTCTCTGCTGTAACACCAACTGCTCAGCATTTTCCAACACCTGAGTCAAGGACAAATCAGCCCCTGTTCAGCAGTCTTCAGTGCAATCCCAGTCTGCTGCTGATCAACAGGCCTGACTGCACAGAGCCCTAAGGCAGTTTCGCAGCACTGCTGAGGCCAGGAGATCCCCCACTGCAGCCTCTCAGCAGTAAGGAGCTCTATCCCACTGTCACTTTTGTCTTTCTTTTCAGAAGGACCCAGTAATACAAGATCCCAGTCTCCTAAATTGCTCTGAGGTGATGGGAAAGTAGCTCCTTAACTCTACCCCACTTACTGATGGTACAGCAATATTAGATAAAAAGAGATACCTGCACCCAAACCACTGTGAGAGGCTGTCCCATCAGCCTGTGAGTGTGGGCAATCTCAAGAAAATCTGTTCCTTTTCCAAAATCATGAGTCAACCTGAAATGTGACCTCTAAACTAAGGCAGTGGGGGTGCTGAGAAGGCCCATCCAGCGCTGCTTTTCCCTGCGAGCCTCCCCAGAGCCACCCGATCCAGCCATGTGATTTACCCACAGCCTCAGCCTGCAACCAGGGGAGAGAAACAGAGCCTGGCCTGGGCTGCTACACAAGCAAACAATTTGTTGGCTGCTGTGATTCTGTTTTTAGACAGACAGACTTCCCAGTTCACTGAAGCAGAACCCAGGATGTACAACCAGCTTTCATGGATTATGGTAACTAGCACGACCATGGCCATTTTGTAAGGAAGCAGTCCCAGAAAAACCAGGGAGTGGATATCTGCAAGGGTGCACCCAGCTTTACAAATCCCTGCAGCCTGCCCTGTGCTGGCTTCAGTACTGACACTGCCTGCAAAGCCAAGCTGGGGGTAATGCAGCCGAATTTATGCTTTTCCTGATGTAAAAACCCGCGACCCAAGAAATGGAAATGCCATGCAAAGCAGATTGTAAATTCCTGCGGAACTCCTCCCTTCCCTCAGGGGTGAGAAGGTGCCCGGGATTAAGGTTATTGTTCCAGTTCTATCACAACCACCACAGCAGTGCAAACAAGGGCACCAGCAAGCACAGCCCAAACCACTGCTTCAAAGCGACACAGCCGAATGCTGGGGAGCCGTGTCAGTGTCAGAAATCAGAGAAACACCATTTTGGAAGCATCTTGTCACACAAAGTACATTGAACCTGAATGCAGTTTTAATAAGCTTTTCTATTGTTCCCTTAATTACCCTCTTTCCAACCAAGAGGATAAACTTAAATTATATCAGGCAGTCCTATTTAGGAGTGAGGCACATTAGTGCAGGACTTAAACCTTTGACAATTACCCTTCTACAAAAGATAAGCAGGATAAGACAGACAACCCAAGCAGAACTGAGCATGCATTCCTTAAGATTACTGTGTATATTTCAGGTTATTTAAACTGAGTTATACTATTTGACCCATGTTGCATGATTCCTATCAAAGATGGAATAACAATTTTTACTCCTGCTTAACATTTTCATTATGAGAAAAAGATCAATCTGAAAGCACAGATTAGACTCAATATAAAAAGCATAATGAAGTTAACTGGTATTTCCAAGGGTGCCCAAGAGGCAATTCTTTCAAGCCCCTCTGAAATTTCCAGCTGATCAGATGGATGAATTAAAGGTCTGAAAAATCTTTGGTCCTGTTGCCAGCAGGAAGAGCCTGCCTCGGTTACAGATCTGCTGAGTTTACTCAATAATCTGCTACAGACAGGTATGTGCTGCAATCAGTCCCTGGCCATAGAAATCATATGGACTGAAATCACATTTACAGTGTGGCACATACATCAATTCCTAGTGGGAAAGGGTTCTAATTTCTCTAGGATGCCTTGCAAGGCAGTGAGAATAGAAAGATTTTTTCTTTCTGTTTGTTTGTGTTAAAACACTCAAACAGCCTCCTCAACCTCCATAAACTGCACAGAAACAATTCTTGCCTTCTTAGACTACAGGAGAGAGTCACAGAAAATGGACTGTTGGCTCCATGCTGCCTGCTGGAGTGCACAGAATCCATAGCAAGTGGCTGAATGCATGCTATATATACACTGGAGACCAAGGGGAAGAGAAGGAGTGCACATTCCACACATGGTTACAGTCACATAAAAGACGTTGCTACAATTTTGTTTGCTTGTTTTACACAAGACAGATTTTTCCAAAAGTTTCCTGGGCGAGCTCCTCCCACTGACAGCACAGCTCCCATGCTATTAGGCATCCTTCATGTGGTGAACCAGTGACAGTGACCACAAGCATTTCATCTACATAAAGTCTGAAAATAAAGTGCTAAGAAACAGTAGACTTTACATAAACAGCCACCCTACAGCAGACTTCAGGAAAGATGGTTAGGGGAAAAAAAACCCCAAAAACCAACAAAATGACTGCATACCCTGCATGGCTCAGTAAAAAGCAGACATTTTCCTCCTCCTCAAAGCACCTTTTACTCACAGATGCAAAGGGAATGGAGCTACATTTGCCAAAACATAGTACCAGGATCAATAGAAGCTATTACAGTCACTGACTTCTTTGTTAAAGCACCCTGAATGCTGTTAGCACCAAATGACTTCTACTAAGATCTGCTGCATGGCAGCAAGAAAAGGCTATTTTAAGATTTTAAAAGGAGGCAGGAAACCGTGCTGGATTTATGCTTTTACATTTACACTGAGGAAAAGCCCAGTGACAAAAGAAGACAAATCATGAGAAAGTCAAGGTGAAACATATATTAAAAATACACATATAACACACACCTATAAAACTTGGAATGATATTTATATATATTGCTACATATATAAACATAATGTAGTATGTTATATATAAACATCATTCCAGTTCATCATGCAAAAGGAATAACCAGAAAAGTAAGCTGGAACTACTACACATGTGTTGTAATCAGCAAGTTGGTACCATCTTTGTCTACTTTATCTTGCCATAATTTATGAAATCCTGTTATTCCTGTATGTTGGGGGTATAACTGCACCAGTAGCATCTGTGGTACAGTGCTGAGATGCAGGTCGAGCAAGAAACATTTTAGGAAGTGCTCTGTTAACAATATAATTTTTATAGTTTGCATCAGATGGTACCACAGGCCCCAGGTTTCATTCAAAAACCTGATTAAGCATGACTGTCTGCCCTTGGTGCAAGGGGCCCCTTTTCTTTTTAAACATGCAGCTACTGGAACCACCCTGCTGACACTCAGCATCTCAAGCCTCCCCTCCATCACTCTGACTTTGTGTGTCACCAGCAGGGCCAGGGCAGGGATTGTCCTACTGTGAGGTGAGGCCACGCCTCAAATGCTGTGTCCAGCTCTGGGCCCCCCGATTCAGGAAGGACATTGAGGGGCTGGAGTGTGTCCAGAGAGGGAAACAGAGCTGGGAAAGGATCTGAAGCAGCAGTAGCAGCTGAGGGAGGTGGGAAAGGGGCTCAGCCTGGAGAAAAGGAGGCTCAGGGGGTACCTTCTTGCTCTGCACAACTCCCTGACAGGAGGGGACAGCCAGGGTGGGGTCAGGCTCTGCTTCCAAGTAACAAACAAGGCACAAGAAGAAGCAGCCTCAGGTTGTGTCTAAACTGAACACTGGGAATCATTTCTTCACCTAAAGGGTTGTCAAGCACTGGAACAGGCTGCCCAAGACAGTGGTAGAATCACTGTCTCTGGAGGGATTTAAAAGATATGTGACTATGGCACTTGGGGACTTGGAGGGATTCATGGTTCAGTGGTGCCACTAGCAGTGCTGGGAGAATGGCTGGGCTCAATGATCCTAAAGGTCCTTTCCAACCTAAACAACTCTTTGATTCTGTGAGGGGACAGTAGTCCAACTCTTGAGGATCAGGCAGTTTTCTCTACAATCAGTAAATTCCTTAGATTCAGCAAAGGTGGCCAGTCAGAGCTGTAATCACAGCAGCACAGCATGATAACAGAACTATGCCATTACTGGCCAGAGTTTGATCAAGAATGCCCACAAAAACCTTTGTAAAACAGAAAAAAATCCCCAACAACCCCCATGAAACAGCTGTTTCTCTGTTCCCTGTAATTTCTCTGAAAATCATTTGTTTTGTGCCAATTAACACATAGCTCACTCCAAAGAATGCAGTACTATTTCCACACACGAAATTCCAAAATCATGTTGGGTTTCTCAGTACAAGTGAGAATTTGCTGTCAGTCATCTGTCAGCCTATTACCCTTACCAGCTATTTCAAGATACCTGACATAATTCTGCTGGAGGGCAAGATGTATATTTGTCATCCTTTCAGTGAGTATGTACCACAAATACCAAAATTTCAGGCTACAATCAATGTGCAGGTGCTGTACAGAGCAGCCATTACAGAAAAGTGCCCAATTATCTCCTGTAACCAGCTAAGCAAAGGACCACAAGCCTGCATCTATGAAAATCCTGAATCCACTCCCCATTCACAAAACCCTTTGAAGCAGTTTGAAAGGACGTGCCTTGGACAACATAAAAGACTCACTGGGAAGGTTTAGGCACCTGTGCACCAAAAATGAAACTACATTTGGTTAGAAAAAGATAACAGCTTGCTTCACTTAGCTAAACATGTATCTAAGCCCTGAAGGTCTGCCCACAGAGAGATAAGCCAACTGAGACAAGAACTACCTGTGATTCTAATTTCTTCAATAACAAGGCTCTGAGCATTGCTGTGACCTCTGCAACATTGGAGCTGGAAGTATTTATTGACCAAGACTTGTTGCTTTGTGATGCTGCACTCTGCCCGGGGACAGCAATGCTTTTCAGAACTTCAGCTTTTCAACAGCACAAAGCCTCAATGCAAACCCAGTACAAAACAAAACACTTCAACTGCAAAATATTGAGAAGGATGTCTCCCATTTCAGTAACTAAAATAACCAAATCAATGTTCTCTACCTTCACAAAAATAAACTCGACCTTTATTTCCCAACGGGAATAATCAACACAAGTATTTTGATCAAAGTGATTATGTTGCTGGGACTAAACTGTCTGAGGCAGCAAGGTGGGCAAAAGCACAAGCACAAAAACCACCTTTCAATCACAAGTGAATTAAAAAGAATATTAGTTTGAATGATTATCATTCAACAAGCAACAATCATACAACAAGCTCTGAAAGCTGTCTGTCACCGGAGATTAGGTACTACTCACCCCTCCTTTGCAATAAAATAATAATACTACTAATAATAAAATCATCCAGCATTTCCTGTTCCACTCCCTACCCTACAATTTTCCCCCTAAATAGCACTTAGTAAGCAATACTAATAAGAAACCAGTTATATCATCCACTTGAGTAGTGCTATCTCCATTCCAAACAAAAAAGTTAATTGCACTGAGGGTACAGAGAGTTCTGGAGGAAATAAGACAGGTACATTTTATTCCTTTTAGTCTAAATACACATCAAAAAACAAGCATGTGCCTATCACCATGGTAATTTAAGAGTCACTATAATGCTTTTCCTTACACATCTCTATAGCCTACAGGACACAGGCAGCGTAACTGCCACAGTTTTAAGAGTGCTTGGTTCATTTTGCAGATTACTGCAGTCTAAAAGCAAAGAGTTTTCAGCATTTGCTGTTTGCCTTTCTACTGTTCTATTGCTCTGAGCAGTTTTAGCACAGAAATCCTACTGAAGACCTACCCATAAAAGTCTTTTATGAAACACACAGAGAAATACCTCCTGGCTGGTAAAATCATTTGCTGTGTGCACGAAGAGATAAGCAAAGGGTCTGCAAGTAAATGGTGAAGTCCAGAATCCACATTTATTCTTCCTGTAATGAATTAACTCAATCTGAAGAAATGCAAGACATGCACTTGGCCAAACAGCAGCAGAACAAGGAAATAAACTGCAGATCTGCCTGCAAAAATGCCTCTGGCATTATCCACTATTGTTCAGTGAGAGGAAAAGCTAGAAAAATCACTGTTACTCTCTGTAACGTAACTGACAGAAAACTAGATTTAAAAAAAAATGAGATCATCTGCAAATAAAGGAGTACAGAGATCTCCCCCACTGCTCCAATGACAGAACAACCCATTGTAATGTCTGGTCATAATTATTCTGTAAGTCACCACATGAGTTTAGATCTGGAGGACTGGTTCCTAACCTCAGAGTTACCCTGAGCTCACAAATCACTTGCCTTGCATGCTTTGTAGCACACTCACTGTATTTAATATATGCTGTCATGCTTAACACTGCAGATACACAAAGGAGTTCATCTGTCAGCCAAGACTGAGCCAGAACTGCCTGTGTGCATATGTGAGTGAGCTCATGTTTGAAATAATTAGTTCAATTCAAAAGACAGTGGTCTTACTTCTACTTCATGAATTTAAATTTTCTTCTGTAGGGAACTTCTTCCAGAAAAAGTTCCAGCAACTATTTCCATTGCCATGTTCCACCAGATGCACAAGTAGCTGAACATCAGTGTTTAGAGGTCCCTGGCATTACCCAAGCCTTAGGTATTGCTCCTGTACTAGAAATAATGTAAATCCAGTTTTAGTAAAGGCAAACTCACACTGAAGTCATCAGGATCTCCTCATACCCGATCCAGTGGAATTATTATTATTGGCTACCCTGTAATTCCAGATTACTGGAAGGATTTTGTCCTTCCCCTGAAATACATCTGAGTTAGCTGGAAATCCTCATCTTTCCTGGACTTGCTGGGATGAGTAATGGGAAACTGGGTAAAATTCTGTCTCTCATATGGATGGCTCACTGGTTTTGTCTGCCTTAAAAATAATCTCCCCAAAGAGATATCAATTATGTCACTAAAGCTCATGTAGATTTAACACAGTCTAAATCTGATTCTCTGCTGTAAGAGGCATTTCCTTCATTCCACCACCATTCCTTCTCTTCTGCCATTTCCTCTCAGTATCACCCAAACCTCTGCACAGCAGGCAAAGCAGGTAGCTGGAATAATTATTCATCTCCTTTTTTGTTGGGACTAAGTTGCCAGGCAGATCAGATCCCTTAGCTTGCCTTCCAGATGGCATCACCAACACAGAGAAGGTGGAGGGGAAAAATATCAAGCAGAGAAAAGAAGGTACCAGCAAAAATGTTGCAGATTTGTAATAGACTGTAAAAAAGACAGAGCATGTAACCACAGAGTCAGATTCAAGCATCACATGATCCAAAGACTGCATTCTCCTTTCAGAAAACAAACTACAATTCATTCACTTTGAGAAAAGCTCTGGTCTTTATCAGGCAAATCACATCAGCCACATGCTGATACTCTCAGGCTGGAAATTTTCAAAACTTCCTGAATCAGAGAAGTCACCATTTTTTAAAAATTCAGTCTAATCATTTCAAACCCCAAGTCACTCAGCTGTGTACAAGGGGACAAAACAAAGACCAGAAGTGTTTTCTGCATTCCAACAGGAGCTTCCCGTGGCTGTGTACCCATGGCAATCCTCCCATGGCAACTGGCAGGGCCTGCCTGCAGGAGCTGGAGTGGGTTTGTGTTTATCTCAGATGGGATACACACGGTCTGCATGCTGCAAAATCAATGTTTTTATTACCTTTGTGCTTCCTGGACTTATTCACTGAATGGCCTTGAGAAAGCAAGTGGAGTAAGATGGCTGAACAAGGACAGTGCTCCAGGAAAATTCAAAATTGCTATTTCTTGGTCATAGACAAGACCTTTTCTTTATGCTCCTTGTTACTGTTTAGCTGGACAAAGGACTTTCTCCCTTAATGAGAAGGCACCCAGGTTACACTGGGATTTGCCTAACACTGCAGATCACCAAGCTTAAAACGAGGTTTCCAACACAGCCAGACAAGATTTCAGATGGGCAAAGAGCGTGTGCAGGCAAGCGTATCTACTTAGAACAAATACTACCAGCAGCATCAGGCAAAACCACAACTTATGAATAGTTACATCTCTTAAAAGCACCAAGTAAATTAGCTGTTCTGAATGTTTCCATTGAGCACAGTTGCACAGGGCTTCCCTCTATGCCATTTCATCAAGGTTCAAACAAATTGAGAAACACTTCCACAGAGAGGCAGATTTTCAAGTAGGTATTTTAGCAAACTCCTTTTGAAGACAGCAATGTTCACAGCAGTTTGGCCAAACTTCTGGGATTCTTCTCCCTGCCAGTAGCAGGCACACAGAGATGGACTAAAATATTTGTGATGCCTCAAAGCACTGAGAACAGCAAGCTCTCAGCCACTGCCCACCCCAGGAAAAGGCAGCGAGTGAAACTCAGCCAAACAGGTGGTGGGGGGGAAGGAGTATAAACACCCCCAGGCTGATAAGAAAGGCTAAAAAGGAAAAGAGATCCCAGGAGCCCAACCCAAAGAACCACAAAATGCTGGTTTGGTTCATATATCATCCTCTTTAAAAGCACACAGAAGACAAGCATTTTGGTTTTAGGTTACAATAAATGGATGCTAAAAGTAAAACCTTGAGGAGGGTTTGCACTATAGATATCATGCTATGAAGCTTCAACAGTGATTTTATTCTACACATCTTCCCCATAATTCCTATCTTTCTTAGCAATTCTTTTAATTGCTGTCAGAGAGCAAATGGATAAATTGAGTTAATTTTTCATTCAAGTGAGAACATTGGAGGCTGTTTCACACTGGAGAATTAGCAGTGAAGAATCAAGAGCTGTACTTCTGTATATATGTCTTTATTTTACATTCCTCACATCTCTTTATTAATGTTCTGATTTCACTCTCTGAAAATTATTTGAGACATCAAGCACAGCTTCACTTTCAGATTCTCCCCTTTGAGTAAAACAGCACAGAAAAGGGAAAAAAAAAGAGCAAACCAGGTAAGATATTATAGGTGCCACTTTTCCTGTGTAATGGAACACAGCAACAAGGTCAGAGAATAAATTCATGGAGTATCAAAGTAGCAGCTCACAGAAGAACAGGGGAGAAAGTGCCAAAACTGCTGAGAAGGGTGTTTCAATCTGCTAATGGAGAGCCAGCAGGAATAGCAGGAGGCTTCCTCTGAAGTTGCCACCCTGCCTGGAGAATTAACATTATCGACAGGTCTTCTCCAGATTCTACTATCCCCTGCTTGGCAGGATGCATCTTATAATAATCCTGCTCAGTCCAAGGCCAAAAAAACCCTACCAGAAGCTGCTCCAATCTCCTCCAGAGAGCCATCAAAGTGCAAATGGTCAGGAATGTGCATTTTCAAAAATGACCATTTTGAAAGTTTTTCAGCAGCAACTATAAGCCAGCTCTAAGTGTCTATTCATTCACCTTATTCCCTGCAAAAAAGGCTGAAGGATACTCTCAAAATATCATCACTATCACCAGTTATTTACAGACTCAATCCACACCTGACTAGGGATTAATTCATTTATCTATTTAAAACATAAAAAGCCTCAACTACTAAACCTTATATTAAAATTGATCCCAAAAAATCTTGATAATTATTTCCAGACAAGTGATAAGCAAGATGAGATCAGAAACAAAGCTTTGGTATAATCAAAAGAATATAATTAATAGGCTTTTATAACAAACACCATTAAGGTGAAGGGTCTCTGTTGAAGCCCAACACAAAAGTCACCTCTTAAATGACAACACAGCATGGTTGCTACTGGGTGCCCATCCACAGGGCAGAGAGAAACAAAGAGGTGGTGCTGTAATTATACCTCCTTCAGCTTCACATTTCAAAACATTGGAGTCAGCTTCAAAATATGCCATTCATTCCAAACCAGGAGCGCTGGGCACAGGGCTGGCTATCAGAAGACAAATTCCTGCTCCCTTCCCGAGTGCTCCAATTCCTTGGCACACCAGGACACTGCAGGTCAGCAGCACACAGGGCAGGTTTCATGGAGTACAGCCAGTGAAGATCTAATTCAAGCCTGCCAAGGTGCTAAATGTAGGAGCCTTAGAAGGTCTTGCCTACACCCACAAAATCAGATGCAATTTTACATCAATGTAAATTAATCTGCATCACTGACATCTACCTTTTGATCAATATTGGGGAGGGGTTTTGTGTGATTTTTTTTCTTAAAGGCGTCCCAGGGTGAATTCTGGCCCCACTTCTACCACAGCATTACAGAAGCTGCTCTGTTCTGCTGTCTAGTCCTTACTATAAACAACTTCATGTCTCTGAGCACAGTTAAGTTACAGTGCACTTTTTTTCTGTGTGTCATATGGCAAACCACATCTTCACCCAGCACCACACTCTGCCAGACAATTCCACTCTCTCATTTATTCTGCCTTTCAGCTTTTCCATGCTGAAAAGCCCTGCAGTTGCATTCCCAGGGGTGCTAACAGACCTGCAGAGAATATTTAGTAAAGATGTCCTTAAAGGCTAAAATTAACCATAAAGCTGGTGTTTATTTTGAAGCCTGGGAACAGGGAGGTGTTTTATGTGTCAGAACCAGTGGCCTGACATCAAAAACCTGATATGAAAGTTTGCCACCGAAGAAGTGGGCTGGCACAAAGAGCAGACAAGGCTTTTATTTAAATGAAGCTGGCTGCCAGCACCAGAGAGTTTCACTATCAGCACTGCAGATGCCTGATACCATCTGTAACACACAGCAAGCCTATTATGTTATTTTGTTGTGTGTGTGGTTGTATACATAAAAATAAGGAGAGGTAAGAGACTCTATATAACACACAACAGCCTGGGTACCAGGGCTGCTCTAATCAGGTATTCCAGCCTGTGGAGGTCTAGATCCTATCTTAACCATTTCTGCACCAGCCAAGAAATATTTGCTCTTCAGAGAAAATGTAAATTACGTGCAACATGTGTGTGTACCTCACTTGTACCATCAAATCTTCTAAGTGCAAAAATCTCTTTCCATGTTTGGTTGATCAATCTGTTAATTTTTTAGTATACTGTCAAAGTTGCATTTTAATTTCTTTTCCTAAAACTTGAAAATTATCAGTATCTGTGACTTGAAAATAAATTACCAAAACTTAATATGCTACCTATAGACACTCCAAAAGCTAAATAGTTATCTGGTTTGTACACTGCTAAGAGAAGCCAGGAAACGAATTGTTTTAGTTCCAGAGAAGGTTTTTTTAATGATCTCGGTCTCTTTTTAACTCTAATATTTCTGTTTTTAATTCCTTTTTCTAAATAGTGCTCACTTTCCAATCTTTCATTTTGAACCTTCTTGCATTCCATGTAACAGCATTGTTTTTCAAGATGACTTTTTAAAAAGGATCACCGCTTAAAACTCCTGTAGGTCACAACCCCTTTAGCATGTTTCAAATCCTGATTTCTCTCTGTGGAGATCAGCAAGCCTCTCCCACCAAGAGAAAAACAGAGGTCTCCTCCTCAAGAGCCACGGGATGTTTCCAGAAGGCCAAGCTGAAGAGCAAGGAGTGCATCACCTACACAGAGCTTTTACTGTGTCACACAAAGGGAGGAAGGCTGTGCTGCCAGGGATCAGTCCCCTGCCAGTGTTTTTGGACAGCAGCCTCTGGGACACACCATGGCCATTGCACAGACACGTGGACACCATCAATAACATCACTATCAGCAAGCAGACACAGATGACCAGCCAGCCACTCCCTCCTCCCAGCCTCCTTTGTGTCAATAAATCTTAACCTGGCTGTTTGAGCAATGTTTAATCATAAACAGTTGGGAACATGCTCCAGAATATAAACAAAGGTGAGTAGGAGAAAAACGGAGAGCGCAGTACCACGAATCACTGGCCACTTGCTGCTGAGCCAGGTAACAAAGAGCAGAGAAACAAAGAACTGCTGGGAAACAGCACACAAGCAGCTGGTGTTCATTTAAAGCAATGACCATGCAGCCACAAAAGGATTTCAAGGACTAAATGCATTAACATTCTTGGTTCTCTTAAAAACAAACAAAAAAGAGAAATTAAATTGCTTAGAACACCCACTCAGATGCATGGAAATAAACTACCCTCATTGATCTCATCCCACTGCCATTTACAACAGTCATCTTGATTCCCTTCTGTGTTGCTAATCAAGCTAAAATTAACTCCTCTCCTGCTTACCACACATGCTAGAGCCACAAAAATCAACACAGGGGCAGCAGGATCAATTGTTTCTCTCTATAAGTGCAGCCCACCTGGCTCACATGGTAAACATATATTTAGGACTTACAGGATCTCTCCAATGATTTTAACCACGTTTATCACGGGGTTGGGTAGCTGTTTAGACTGGGTGACAGAGTAAATAGCTCTACACTTCAAACACTTCTGAACAACTTCCAGTCATTACTGGCCTCTATGGACCTCTGTAAAACATGCTGCAAGAAAGTGGGGATTTCATTCCTGTTCAGCCAGTGTCCATCTTGGAAGAATCAACATCACACTTGTCACTCCTGCTCTGACTGAGAGCCAAGACATGACTTAAGGCAGCATCTCCACAAAGCCCTGGAGGACTCTGCATTCCCAGAAGTTTGGGGCTTATGCAGAGGACACAGAGCTTCATTTATATGGTTGTCACTCTAACAGCACTGGTAAAAAAAAAAAAAAACCATCATATCTGAGTGTTCAGCTCTAAAGCAGCTTCATTTTAGATCCCAATGCAATGTTTTAAAGGAAGAATTCTAAACCAAAACAAAATCCCAACCCTACCAGATAACAGCCATTAAACAAAGCTGAAGTACAGACCAAACTGGCAGAACTATGGGGTGGAACATTAGTTTCAAAGAGAAGAGCACTCAGTAGAGATAAATATACTTCAAGTGTGTGCTTGACAGCAGCCAAGGTTTTATGGTATTGGAAAAATACAGTACAGTGATAAACAAGGTTAGTCCATCCACCCCCATGGTAACTTGCTGTCCCACTAAGTTAATTCAGGTGCACAGTGAAAGGCAACTCTTATGAAACAAAGCAGGATGATATTTAATTCTGTGTTCTGCTCTGGCCACCTCGTCCTGCATAGATCCTTCCTCAGACATCAAACTCTACGCTGTAAGGCTGAAATGGCAGATGCTGCATAGTCCCTTTTTGCTCAACCCCTGCAAGGGCTCAGAGGTCTGATGGGTCTCACCTTCCTGTAGGATTTCTCATTTCCCATTTTCCCCAGTCGTAAGGGAGCACTGCCAAACCACAGCTCCCCATCCCAATGACAAAACGTAGCCCCTGGCTGCTTCCAGACTCCTGAACTGTGGCTACTCAGGCAGCACAAGTCTGACATTGCTTTTCAGAGATGTCACAGAAACGCTCAACACCAGCTCTGGAATATACACACATTTACCGTGCACCAGAAAAGGCTGCCTAGCCCCCATTCACACTCAATTTTTCCCTGCTCCAAGATAAACCTTGAGATAAGAGCCCAAGTCTGGCTTCCATTCTACCACAGCAGAGACCACAAGAAGTGACTCAGCCTCTGCCACCACCTCTCATTCCTCCCCTGCTTCTGTGAAATTCAAGAGCTCTTCTGAGAGGCCTTCCAAGCCCCTGCTGGTCCCACTGATCTTGGTTAAAATGAAAAAGGTCAATATTAACTATTTTCCTTCTTTGCTCATCTTGGCAGAAACACTCAACTATGTTTCCCCCTCAATCATAAACCACGATTAACACCTACCTCGGTGCCAAGAAAAAGCCCCACCTGCACCCACGCTCAGAGGAACTTCCCTATACCAGCTTCTATAGAGAGTTCTGTTTTCAATAAGAAATTAAACAGTACACCAAGAATTAAATATGCACTGACAGTATGGAACTAACTGCAGGGCCACAGTTGGCCTCTACAAGAAGCACTGGTTATTAATTTCCATACCTCACTCAATACCAAGAATTTTAAATCTTTGATTTACTGCCATGGAACTTTCAGCTGGCTGCAGATCCTGCTGCCCCTTTCACCACACGAGCCTGGCCACTGCTGTCACAGGCAAGCAGCAACTTCAATTCTACCCCCACTTTCATCCTACCTCCCCATTTCCTCGAGAAGACTCCTTTATTACTACTACAAGTATCCAGACTCTTGGGAAATTTTTGTACCCTGGAGAATAAGGGGAAACTAACCATTTGAAAATAGCACTCCATAAAATCTCCTAATAACCTTTTCAGAGAGAGGCACTTGTTTCAGCATCTTTGCTGGATACACTAGAGCAGTTTGATTCTCATGTAAAATCTCATTTACAATGCCATCAACTTTCTTCTAATGGGCCATTCATCATAGTAGGGTTTGCTTTCAAGTAGCCAGCCCAGTACCATGAAAGGTCTCACACAAGTCATTTAGCAGACTCACCCTTCCAAAGCCAGGCAACTACCTATAAAGACATTAAGAAAGGCTCTGCAAAACAAAATCACCTCAGTAAAGTTCAGGAAAAAAACCCTCCTAATTTCCACATATATATGCCAGAAAAAGCCTGTGTGTGGGATGGTACTAACCTCTGAATTCAATCAGACTCTCTAAGAGGGCTCTAACACGCAGAGCATGACTATGATGTATTTTCCTTTGAGGCTGGTTCAGTTCATTTAGAAAGTGATTTGGAAAAGCTAATGTACTATTTATGTACATTATAAAAAACTACCCATATGGAGTTAAAACTTTGCAAAATGTTCACACAAGTCCGTTCCACTCCCTCTGAAGACATTTCACAATCCATTCAATACCCAGTAGAGGAAGCCAGGATTACTGTTTTAAAACAGCTCTGAGGGTAGTTTAAATGTTTTAAAAGCTGACAACTTCTAGACTCAGAGCCAAATAAACATTTGGGGCAACACAGAGCCTCTTACACAAGTGTCTACAAAGTGACATCCACCTGCATCCTTCCAAATACTGGCATTTAAAATAAAGGCTAAAAGTGAATCCCAGGCACAACCTTCCCTCCTACTAAAAAAGAGAATAACTTTACTATGATTCAGATGATGATGTACTGAATTGGCTCATGGAAGACCACCTAGCAAGACGTGGTTAAGATAGCAAACAATAAAAAACAATCACAAGATTTCTAACATATTTTAAATCCTGCCAGTATATACAACTGTGCTGAGGGGTTTAATCCTTGAAAAGAGTTTAACCAACTGAAATGACAATGACTCTTGCAAAACACAGCATATGTGGAAGTTGTCACCCCAGTGGTTTCATTATTTTTAAATCAGGGAAATTTTAGAGCGTTATCTTGTCATATTACTGGCATAGTTTAATGCTCCCTTTCCTTTGCTTCAGGAGAATATACAGAAGTAGGGAAACATTTTACTTTAATGGATGTACCTTACCTTGAAGATTTGTATGAACTTCATGGTTTGCAGAATCAGCTTTTTGGGGAACAGAATTCTGGCCATTTTCTGTTACAGTTTTTTTTTTAACAGGAATTCTCATTCTTTTAAAGGATAACAAAGCAGGAAGAAATGAAAAGAAACTGCAGCCTCTTGGAGAAGAGGATGCACCCACTTGGCAACAAGAGACCTCAGAATCAATATCCACCAAAACAAACCTGTTTCCCAACTTTATCCTGTGGTTGTTTGCAGCAATTTTTACACAATTGTAAACAGATGATGTGCAACTCTAAACTACTCGATTGTGCCTATTTTCGACAGCCAGTCTCTATATGCTTTGCTTACACAAAATACACACCAAAAAATGATAATTTCTTTTATTGAACCACTAGCAAATCAGGAATTTTCTCCTCCTAAGAATTCCTATGCCTGAAGGAAGCTTCAGTGCTTGCCTTAATATTCCATTAAGGCATTAGCAGCAAAGCATATGCCAGCCTTTGACTTCCTTTGCAGGTCCTCCCAGGACTAACAGAGTTTCATTATCTTCTCTCATTAGACAGTGTCTGGGGGAGACATGGGAAAAGAAGAGCTATAGTAATTATCCAGCTGAATGGACAAGGCAGAAGGAGGCAAAGCCACCCAACTGCCAGGCTTGTTGACAGCCAACAGCCCTTTATGCATGGTGGGCAGGCAGCCACCAGCACCACGGTATGCCAACCATGAGACAATTACAAAAAGGAACGGGATCAATAAATAAATAGCAGTTGGCACATCTCCCACACCAGGAGCCTACCCTTACTAGCTTGGGTTATGCCTCAAACTGAATATGAAAAGCAAAATCATTTTTGGTCTACCCATCAGGTAGAAACAAAATTTGCTTTCTGTGTCTAGTCCTTTTCTCCTCCCACGCAATCAGGATTCCGAGAGTGTAAGAGTCCAGAGTTCTTATGCCCTGGAGAGAGGAAAGGCCTGAAGTTGCTCAAGAACAATTCCTTTAGCAAGTGCACAAACTGGCTCTGCAGGGAGTCCAGTCCTGCTTAGACAAACTGTTTGGTGGCTTCTGTATGTGGCCTAAAGGGAGATAGAAGATTAAAACAGTTTGTGTGGGAAGATTTCCCAAGGCTCTCCTTGAAGTGGCACGAAGCAGAAAAAAAGGGGTACAGCTCCAAGGTCGTATTTCAGAGAGAGACGGAGGGACATCCTTTTCCACAATGCTTACACCACCTCTGCAAGGCCTTTTGTCTCCTCATTCTGTCCTAAAAGATGGAGTGGATTGTACTTGCACATGAAAGCAGCTTCTTATGCTAGAAGATTCTTGGAGCAGGATAATAAGTGGTAACAATGTGCTTAAAGTTTCCTTCCACTTCTCCTCCTATCCTAATCACACAGCATATATTAACAGAACCAGACAAAGACTGTCCATCTTTGCTCCTTCAGCTAAGGCAGAGCTCCTAATTAACTTCTACATTATTTCTCCCCAACTGTCAAGATGTCCTCAAAGAACATGAAAATTACATATCTGGTACATTTAAAGGAGGGAGGAAAACCACCAAAGTAAATTGCACATGCACAACAAACGACAACCCAAGAAATTAAACTCGCTTTTAAGTTACTAAAAATAGATAGGATGGGAGGGAAGGGACTATCAATCAAATCTTAGAGTTGCTGAATATTCAAAGAACAGTCTTGTAATAGACTGCTCTCTCAAGATTGCTTGAAATTTTTATGATTAAAAATGCACGAGGACATGAAAAAAGGAGCAGAAGGATGAAGAAGAGCAAAATACACATGACAGAAGTGGATACAGAGTATTAATTAGGCCATTAAGATACTTAAATGTTTTACTGTCCAATAAAATATGTATTTCATAAAAATTAAGTGCCATACAGAAGGAACGCACACATGCATTTACTGAGCTGTTCTAAAGAAACCAAAATGTGCATTACTAGCAAGAAACATTTGTGGACAAGAGTAAAGAGACATTAGTAAAATTGTATTTGTACTATGAAAACAAAGAATATACAGTTGGAAGGAAATTTTCACTCACATTTACTTAAGGGAGAAATTCATCTGCTCTATAAGCATCTCATCAATCTGCTTTTATGAGGAGTCTGCAGTCAACTGAAATAGGGAGACTTATAAATACTTGAAAAAACACTTCAGTGATTAATACTGAATTATTGACTGAAGGGAATGCATTAAGACCAGACAATAATTTGTACTCACAATTAGTCGATTAACCATGTCTGGAAGTACATCAAGATGTCTTTTCATAGCCCACATTCAGGAGACTGAAAAAAATGCTTCAGCTTTTTCATCTTGCAAACTTGTCAAAGAAAAAATAAATCACTGCAAAAATGACACCCAGACCTTCAGCCCCACATATTCCCTGGTTTCAGTCTTGCAGTCAGTTACATCAGGGCCCATCAGCTATTTCAGATGCATAAAACAACATTTTAACCTAAGTTTACCAGTCAGAAAACACTGCACAAGCTCAGGGGACTTCTAAGGCATTTGTTGCAAATCATATGCAAATATAAGAGAACAAAGACCTTCACTACCCAATACACTGTGGACTAAGCTTTACAGCACATTTCACTGCCATACTTTCTTTACAGTGGATAGCCCAGTCATGAGTCTGCAACCTCAGGAAACTCCTGGATGTACAGGGACTGAACCAAAGATAATAAAACAAAGCTGGTGTTGAGCATGGTTACATGTGAGAGAAGCCTCTGTGCTCTGGATGGCTATTAAGGAAAAGGAAAGGAAAGAATCTCTACTAAAAGCAAATGAGAAAATTTCTCCCTTTTCATTAACATCACCAGCTCAAAAGCACATGATTTTTTCTTTTTTTAACCACATTTCCACGTGGATTGGAAAGGAAAGCTGTCTCATCCACGCCTAAGCAGCAGCGAGGTGAAGCTTGGTCTGTGGAGCATTTCTGGTTACGGAGCCCCTCGGCTGATGGCAGAACACCCAGACACTGCTCAGACACTGAGCTACAAGGAGCTCAGAGTAAATCACCACATGCCAGAGGAGCTGATATGGAGCTGAGTGCTAGCAGAGATCCCCCCAGAATAGGAAAGCCAGCTGGAGAGAACTGTCAGATCTCTAAGTGGTTTACCAAGCACCTCACCAGCCTGTGTCCCCTTTGTCACCCCACAGTGTCACAGAGCAGCCCCAAACCCTCGCTGGCTCCGCTCTCTGCCATCACTGCACGAACTCCTCCCAATAACAGACACCAATTACCACACCTGGGCCAGCAATCAGCCTTTATTTGCATGGCATAAGTGGCAAATTCAAGGAGTTCCCTGTTCTCTACCAACATCCTGTTGCCACATCTACTCCTCCAGGAAACTGCAACACCGAGAGAGAATTTGGCATCCCACAGACGAGCTCTGAGGCCAAATGGCCACGGAGCAGTTACTGGGAGCTCGCTCACAAAGACAACAGGCACATTAATCTGGCTGTCATTTGTGCTTTCAGCTACTCAGTGCAAGGCTGTCTATCACGTTTTCTGGAGAGGGAGGGTAAAAAAGCAAAGCAAACAGCGTTATTTTGATTTGTTACCAGGACAGATGCTCTACAGTAAGTACGCTCACACAGCTGGCACCAAAATAACTAGGACATGAATTACTACAGATTTCATCATTTTTATTCCCCATTTTCAGAAAAGCAAAAACTTTCACGTTCATTCATCCTCTAGATTTATATGAAAACACAACAGTACCCACAGGAAGGAACCCACAGTCACCTAAGGATACATGACATGATTAAGACTTTGCTTGCACAAAGAAGTTACACCAGCACAACTTGAATCCACATTTATGACTTTATAGGTGAAACTCCACACAAAACTGTACAAGACAAGTGTGGCATGTTCTTGTTAGATTAATCTTTTCATAATCATCACATCAGCCAAGCTGAACCAAGCCTGGTTTAAAAGAATCCATAAGGACATACACTGAGTTTTGCATAACCTTAGTTTATATTCACAACTTGACTTACAGCACAGCTATTTTTGAATCAACAAATTGAGCAGCAGTTTCACATGAGAGAAACTTTTCCTTAAACGTTTAATATAACTCATGACAAATTGAGCTGCTTAGCCAAAAATTATTACTTGACATAATTAAAATCGAGTAATCCTTTATCACATCTTGCTGTGCAACAAAAAAACCTGTTCTCAAAGACAGCCTTTGAAATTAAGTAAGAGCATGAAAACTACAAGATGAAGCACTAACAAAGCAAATCTTTAAAGGGTTCCTAGCAAGAGTAAAACCACCATCCACAAGCTGTAGCACAGCAAACAGCATATTTCAAACAAAGAACAAAAAAAACCCAAACCAGTTGCAAATGCAGATAATGCAATATTTAAGAATCAAAACTATCTGAGGAGTTACCAGAGACAAAATACATATGCAGCATTTCAGAAACAACTAGTTCTGCAGCCGTGGTTGTGTGGTCAAAGCATTTCCTTGGTGTGTGTACACAGGGTGTGCAGCTGCCCCCAGATGTAAGGACACCCCCCCTTGTACCCACCGTGGTGGAATTGTTCCAACCACAAGAATGGAGCTCGAGTGGCTGGTGAGGTCACCAAAACACTGCAGTGCATTGTGCACATCTCCATTTTTCTAGAATATGGCATTTTTTAAAACTTGAATTAGTGCCTTGAGTTTCTGTCTATCAGACTGTACAGCCATATCCCTTAGAAGCTGGATCTAATTCTCCATTTTCTGGTGGCTAAAATCCAGTTGCTGAGACACCCCCACTACCCAAACACCGAAGGGAACTTAAGATTAATGCATGTGTAAAATTCTGCAGGATCAGCACCTTGGTGTGTGGTCAGAGTATTGGACTATTTATTTTTGTCAAGTTTATTGAGCACCTAGAAAAATCCCATTATAAATAAAGCAGCATGCTCTTAATAAAACTTGACATGCATGGTAAGTTTTCAATTTATAATGGGGCTTAGATACATTTTTTTGAAAAAAATTTAACTCTATGTTTTAATTTGATTTCATACATCCATATATTTACTTCCCTTGTATTTACTCTCAAGCTAAAAAAGCTCCACCATTTATTTCCTAAATGCTAAAAGAACTACAGGTTTAAAAACTTGTTTTTATGCTTAGAAACCTCATACAGAAAGAACCCATTTACACTGAAAAACACCAACTTCAGGCTCCATTAATTATGCTACTGCAAAAATTCTAAATGGTCGCAGAAGCAATAAGCAAATATCCCATGAAACATTCCCAGACAAGCATCATTTTCCAATCTATTGAGCTCACAGTTCAAAAAATTCAACTGCTATTATCAGGCTATGCTCAAGCAACATTTGCAGGTTTAGTCAATAGAACTTTTCTATTTAGGAGCAGCTGAGGACCTGACTCATAGCCACTTAAAATTCAGGTTAGCAAGTTTAACTTTCAACTGTTACAGTTCCTTCTGTGCTGGGGACAAAATAAATAAATAACTGAACAAATACTTATTTTAGTTACTGGAAGTGTCTAATTTGTTATTGCCAATTATATCTAAAACTGAGTCAATTTTGAAGACAACAAAGAAAAAGCTAATAATTCATCATTAACCTGATCCTGTAAACACCTGATTACACCATAAATTTGAAGAAATTACTGTCTTCAACAGGAAAAAATACTCCTGTTAATGGTCCCTGCTTTATCTTACACTTTTGCTGGTATCAAGAATTTTTAAAATCTAGTGCATTTTCTCCTGGTAGTTTTGAGTTCCTCTCCTTCTTACAGAAAAATGCCCAGATATTTATCTACAAATTTCCAGCTCCCACCCACACAGCTAAAAAAAAAATCACAAACTATAAAAAGAGTTTCTAACAAATCCTTAATTTGATGTGAAGCACTTATTTTTGATGTAAGTACTTCCATCACTTAATCTTGATTTATATTTGTAATGTCTGCTGTAGTGTGGCACTTATTAATTAAACTGATTAAGGATCTTCAGCTGTACCATAGGCTCTCCACTCTTCCACCCACTTTGTTCCTAACTGTCATTAACCTCTAGGAAATGTCCTCTTTGCTGGTTATTACTGTTTAATTATACTATATAGTTATGTCATCACATCTGTGAAATACAACCTCCCATAACAACACAGCTGTGGAATATGATACTCCTGCCCAGCAGTAAAATCCTGGTTGCAGCAGAGAATCCACACACACCACGTTGATGGAGGAAGTGATACAAAGCTTTTCAAAAGCTCTTGATTTTGAGTAGGGCTGTTGAGACAGGAGGCAAGTACAGCATTCAAGAGAGGTCTCAAACTCCCCCTCTCCCCTCCCTTCCCACCACTCCTGACAACATCCTCCATACATTTCAGGAATTACTTCTAAACTCAGAAAACTTAGAAAAGCGAAGTTCTACACAGAAATAGTAAAGTGAGAAGGAACCTCAGAAAACAGAATTTATGAGCTCACCATCTATTTTTTAACGAACAGCGTGAACTACAAATGAAAGAGACTTTTTCCTGGAACCCTCTGCTTCCATTCATGATCTCATGATGCACAAGCATTTCGTTTGCTTGTAATGTAACAGCAGCAGTGACTGCAGTGGTCCAAGAAAACAGCACTTTGCACATTTCTGCCATCTTTTACAGGTGTGGGGGGAAAAGGCAGGACAACCACTCCAACAACTGGTTTTTAGAATACTACCAGCAAAAACTCCCCACATCACAAGGACTTCCCTCTAAAACACTGGATGGAATGATCACTAGTTCCTGAAATTTAACATAAACTGTACATTCTGCTGGTACACGGAAAAGGTGTGGCTGTATCAAACACAGCAGGAGTGTTACCATAATATGCAGAAAACATTGTGTAAAGTCTGTGTACTACAACCTGTCCTCACTTTGTCCTCCTTCTGACAACATTAGCTGGCAGTAAGCACACAGGCTTCTCTACAGAAAAGAAATGGCACTTTATGTTTACTGGGGAGAGATTTTTATGTGTGTGTGTGTGGAGAGGGTGACTGGGAGAGAATGGTCTGATTTTTCAGGAGTGGAGGTAACGAGATAACAGCAGACATTTCAAGCCTCAATCAAGACTATGTACACCAAGCTTGAACAAGATTTTCTTTTTCCTGGTCTGGGTTACAAACCCTTGACTGGCCAGTAAGGAGTTGTTTACCTGATAGAAGCAAGGGGGCAAATTCCTTTAGATTGATGCAAAACATTTTCCTACTCTGGAAGTCAGAAAGGGAGGAGCACCAAGTTTATTTATGTAGCTCAAACAGCAGCCAAGCTGAGGATGCCTTATTGTGTGGAGTTCATAAGTGTACATTAAACTCCTCCCTTTAAAGCAATGCAGAAGGAAAGTCGCCATTCCCACTCCAGGAGTCAGGAGCAAAAGAAAGGGGAGAGAAATAAGCGATGGGGTTGCAGTTTGACATAGTTTTCTGTCACAAGGCTTATGATTAACCAAGTGAAGAAACGGAATGACAGGGAGGAGAGAGCTTGCACGGATAGCAGAGCCAGAGGGAATGACAACAGAAGTGCCCAGGGCTTCGGGTGGTCTTGTTTTACAAAGCCAGATTAATTAACCAGACACTAAAGGACATCTCTTTTAGAAAATGAAACATGTTAGAAACCAAAACGCCTCAGAGAGTGAGCAGCTAGGGAGCTATAACTAAATTACTAAGTACAAAATGAAGCAGCCTGCAGAGGAAATGAGTAATTAAAAAACCCTCCCCTGAGCGACAGGCTGGGGAGAGACGGGTAACTCCAGGACCCTGGAGCTGGAGGTAAACAGTACCAAAGCCAAAACGTGACAGATGAAAACAGATGTTTTACACAAACAACAGCCCCCCAATCTCCTGCCTTTACAGTGCACTCAGAGATGGCATTAGGCACAGTCAGCCTGGAACAACCTGAGGAGAAGAACACAGGAATTACATCACTATCACGCTGCTGCCCTGGGGTGAAGCACTGCAGTCACTGGACAGTACTCAGCAACTATAAACAATGTTTTCACAGGAAGAAATAGATTAACATCAACCTCATTCTTCTTTCTGCAAGTGAATTTAACAGAGCACAGACCCTGATAGCACAGCAAACCCTTCTGCACCCCTCTCCCCTTCCTTAAGGAAGCAAAGACACCTTGGCCACCTGCTGTCCTGGTGAGCAGCATCACTCCCAGCCAGGCCTGACTCCTTTTTTTCTGCTGCTCCAGAGAAACACCAGGAACAACACCTAACTTGCCAACCCTTAAGTAAGCAGTTCTGGCAAAGCGGTTTCCAACTTTTTCCGCTAGATCTTTTCCAAGGAAGACAAGTCTTGGGTGTAGCAAGTTTTAGCCCACTGAGAAACCTTCCTTCTTCTTTGTCTTTTTGAAACCCTTAAGAGCCACCAGTTGAACCTGAGTGTGTCTGCAGGCAAGCACGGAGGATGATGACCGTGGGGGACACCCTGCACCGAGGGGCTCATACTTCACACCTTTTCCCCAGACACGGTTCCCCCAGAGGGAGCAGCCCCAGACCCAATGAACAACATCCCCTTTCTCAGCCACAGGGCCGAGAAAGCAGCAAGGCCAGGAAGAGACATCTGCCTGATGAGGTTCTCAGCATCATCATGGGATGTCCTCACCACCATCTCAGGTCCTTCACCAGGGGAATGCTTCTCACCCACTGTAACCAACTTCAAGTGAGGAGACCTTCACTGTCCCTTAAGGCTCTCTTTGAGCAGAGGGATCCCTCACCACTATCTCAAGCCCTTCACCTTCTTCAGAGGCAGACCCTCTCCATCCCCTCAGCCCTCTGGTGGGCAGGGGGACCCCTGACCTCTCTTTCCTTCATTAGCTGTGGCTCCTCACCATCACCTGAGGCCCTTCTCCTGGCAGGCACACATCTCCTGCATGGGACACGGGCAGCTCACCGTCTGCTCCGTGGGGCAAGGGACCCCTCACCGCCCCCTCTTCGCAGGAGCCCCCGTCCCGCCCAGCCCCACGTCCCCTCCCCGGGACAGAGGGTCCCTCTCCGCCCCTGGGGCCGGTCCTGCCCAGCGGAGCGGGCCCGGCCCCGCCGCCCCCGGCCCCCGGCACTCACTGCGGCGGGAGCTGCAGGGCCGGGCCGCCGCGGCGCTGGAAGGCGCCGTCCACGAAGACGCCGTTCTTGCCGAGGCAGCGCAGGTAGAAGTGCGGCTCCTGGAAGCTGAGCTGCAGGTGCCGCCGCGAGATGAAGCTGGAGTGCCCCATGTTGACGTCCACCGAGCCCTGCGAGGAGTTGCGGCCTATGGTGACGGCCGGCTGCCGCATGAGGAACTCGAACTCGCGGCCCTGCAGCCGCGCCAGCACCGGCCCGGTGCAGGCGGCGGGCGGCGCGGCCGGGGGCGGCGGCCCGTGAGGGGGCGCGG